>JAQQSY010004932.1:0-11995 GCA_028646535.1 Procyon lotor | reverse complement strand
AGTTAGATATTGTTATCATGTTCTACACAGGAGAATCCATAGCTGTCTTCTTAACTCTGATATCTCCATAGCTTCTAACAGACCCTGAATAACACAGAAACCAAAATTTATTAGAGACCTAGCATTTGGGTGACATAGAGAAGCCAGACAATACCCCTTCAAAAAATGAAAAAATTACAAAAAACTCTAGCTCTCAAAAATAAAAGATGACAAAGTCAATACATGCTACATACAAAACCACCTATAGCACTAGGTACACTTGGAGACGGGGCCACAGTAGCCTATGTGGGGATTCTATGAACACAAGGAGGCATTTCTTCTGGGTTATCAATTAGAAAAATACGTTCCCGGGGTGCTTGGGTGGCTCAGTGGGTTAAAGCCTCTGCCTTCAGCTCAGGTCATGATCTCAGGGTCCTGGGATGGAGCCCTCCAACGGGCTCTCTGCTCAGCAGGGAGCCTGCCTCCCTCTCTCTCTGCCTGCCTCTCTGCCTACTTGTGATTTCTCCTCTCTGTCAAATAAGTAAATAAAATCTTAAAAAAAAAATACGTTCCCACTGGGAAGATGATACTTTGGGGAAACATCCCAGGAAACTAGATAAAATGTGCAAAGAATAGGACAAATGGATACTTTATGCTTCTAATTTCTACCTATCCCTATCCCAACCCCAATTACCCCAGCTCCCACAAACATCACAGCAGCTATGCTGACAGGAACAAAAGTCTAAACATTCTTATTAGTGCATTCATTTCAGAGATGCATAAGAAGTATTATAGTTTTCCTCTTTTGAATGAGAATTTATAGAAATAGCTACTGTGAGGAGTTTTGAAACAAAAATAAGACTGATTCACTATAGAAGAGTCAAGATTCCAGGGCTATAAAATAAAATGAGCAAGAATTGCCCCACCCAACCAAAGACTAAACAAAAAACAAAATAAAACTAAGTTGATAAATAGGAAACTGATAAAATGAAGGATCAGACTTTGAAGAAAATATAACTCAACAAAGGGCATTCCTCACAAGTGCTTATCAAATGGAAAACACACATTTAAAAAGAGTCTTAACGGTCTCCTGAAAATAAGGCAGGAAACTTCCTCTCTCCTTTTCTTAGAACATTTACTTTAGAAAATGTGTAAGTTCTTTCTTTCTTTGGAGTGTATGTAAATGTTTTTTTAAAAATCATAGTGACACTTGTGGAGCATAAGGAGTATCATGGAGGATATTAGGGGAAGGAAAGGAAAAGTGAATTGGGGGAAATTGGAGGGGGAGGCAAACCATGAGAGACTGTTGACTCTGAGAGAGTTTGGGAAGGGGGTTTGGGGGATGGGTGAGCCTTGTGGTGGGTAATAAGGGAGGGTATGTATTGCATGGAGCACTGGATGTGTTGCATAAACAATGAATCTTGGAACACTGAAAAAATAAAATTAAATTTAAATAAATAAATAAATAATCATAGTGAATCAGACTTAAATAAAAAAAGCCCCTTGTCCAGGTTTAAGAGCAGGCACTTTCTCAGGGATGGGGAACTGTCTCACTGAAATGTAACCAGAAAATAAGATAACACTAATTTCTGTAGGAGGGTAGGAACCTGAATTCAACAGATGTTTCATCCTATGTTGCAAAACTCCTATCATAAATACAGAACAAGTTTATTTTTCCTTTGGACAAAGCCAATTAGCAAACAGATGGCCATCTCAATTACCAGGTGAACTATGTGTGACAAATGAGGCCTCTTGAGGACTAGCTATTTTTTATCTTGAGATGATGTATGTCATAGACCGTATCTATTTGGCTAACTGCAAAGGAAAGATTTGTTCTGTTTTTGCAACATCTTAGTGTATTGCCTGTGAAACTCCAGATGCTTATTCAGTAATAAAACTGTTTTTGTTTTATTACAGGGGAACTGTTTTGTATCATTGTGAAGTTTTGTGTCAGGAGTTCTTTTTTTTCCATAAGATCCCAACACCCCCACACTATAGACTGATCAAGAAAGATCTTCATTTTAATGAAATAGGACTTTAAAGGTCAAAAGAAAAGACAGCACAAGTAGATAAAGGAAAACAGTACAAACTTAAGGTTACAAGTTCAGTCCCAAGGTGGAACTGATTGGTGAGTCAGAAAACAGAATAATATATTTACTCCTAAAAATTACCATAGAAGTCAAATAAAATACATAGAAATCAAAATAAAATACATAAATTGAAAGTATAAAATTAGAAGTTAATTTAAAAAGATAATCTCAGATAAGAAAATTTGTTGTTAGACAAAAAGATTGAAGCAGCAGGTTTTTAAAAAGTATTTAAAATTTTTAAAGCCTCAATATTGAAAAGACATAGTTTATAAAAATTTGATGTTACAGCATGTAATCCTAACTCAGTTCAGTTTAACTACTGAGCTGCAATAATAAGTTTGTTATACAGGCAGAAAAGGCAAGTTTTCTATAGACATATGTTAATTGAAGTTTATCTCAGACTTCCCTACATCAATATTCAATGTCAAATATGGCCTCAGAGAATAAACATGCCCATAAACCCATTTTGGGGGGGAAAAGCAACCTACAAAATTTGTCATCTAAAGTTGGTCAATCTAAATGAATAACTCAGGAATGGAGAAATTGGTGTTTTGTTTTTTTTTGAAACTGATTTTAAGGAGGGAATGGATGGTGAGATATGAATCCATTCAAATTGAGATTCAATACTAAACTGCAAATTAATGGTTACAGAACAAAATATTAAAAATGTTAGTGTAAAAATATTAGCATAATAAGCAAAAATCAGGAGGTAGAAGGAAATGATTATAAGAGCTAATGATGAAAGCCTATTATTTTTATCATGCATAGCAGGAAATCAATGAAAATTATCTTAAAATATGCGGTTAAAGAAACACGTAATGGCTCCATCCTTTTGTTTATCAACTTTTTCTTAACCTTGAATGAATATATTACAGAGTGGTACACCTTGTGATGAAGAAACATGTACTTGAAATCCAGCAACAGCTCCAGTTTGTTTTCCTTATGGGCTCAGTGAGCTTTCATTTAATGCATTTTATTACATTTTTAAAAAATAAAATGTTATCTCAGATTTTTTTGAATACTTACAGATTTGTCTGAAATCATGTGTACCTAATAGATATTTTTTAATTTGCAATTTCACTTTCATATGTTTCATCATTATTTGAAATCTTAATTATGAGCATGTAAATTTTAACCCAAAAAATTAAAACAGAAAAAATATGCAAGATGTTACATTGGCTAATTCTTAGAGTTGACATATGGATCATTATTTTCTTTGCATTATTTTTATGTATCATGATGACTTAATTCACCTCTACCTATGCTTTTATCCACTCAATTCTGAACCTTCTCATAGGTATTCATCATTTTGATTCTCATCTTTCCAGGTACATTTCTATACATATACATCCATGTTTTTGTGTACAATATTATTTCTTTAAGACTTTATTTATTTGAGGGGCGCCTGGGTGGCTCAGTGGGTTAAGGCCTCTGCCTTCGGCTCAGGTCATGATCTCAGGGTCCTGGGATCAAGCCCCGCATCGGGCTCTCTGCTCGGCAGGGAGCCTGTTTCCCTGTCTTTCTCTGCCTGCCTCTCTGCCTGCTTGTGATCTCTCTAAATAAAATATTTTAAAAAAAGACTATTTATTTGAGAAAGAGGTGGGGAGGAATGAGTGGGGAGGGCTGAGGTGGAGAGAGAAAATCTGAAGCAGACTCTGCCCTGAGCTTAGAGCCAGACACAGGCCTCAGTCCCTTGACTGTGAGACTATGACCTGAGCTGAAATCAAGAGTTGGATGCTTAATGGAGTGAGCCACCCAGGTGCCCCATGTACACAGTATTACTTAAGAATTTAGTAAACGGTTTCAGATTGCTTATATTGTTCCATAAATTTCCATTTTTAATGATACTCATTTTTATGTCATGTAGTTCAACCTCATGCTTTTTAATAGTTGTATAATATTCTATTGTGCTATTATACCATCATTTATCTATCCTTTTGAGTAATTTTTGTTATTTCCTATTCTTTCCTATCATAAGGAATGCTACCATCACCAAAATTTTAAATACTTTCTTTGGCAAATGTTCAGGTTTTAAAATATGACAAACTGGCAGTTTCAAGTTCCTCTAATCCTCCTTCCACATATGCACACTGAAGATGTAGTGGGGACACTGAGTGTCATTATCAGTCAGAACTAATTCAAGGAGAAGGACATAGGATGGAGACATAGGTCAGTACTAAATTTGACTTCACCCCATAAGAACATTTAGTCAAAACAACACTGAGAAAACTCCTAGAACTTGGAGGTGAAGCTCGTGCTCCTCCTGCACCAGAGTCCAAGAAAGACTGCCTCAGTTGGACAAGTATCTACACAATGACCACATTACCCCTCCCACAAGCCAGTGCAGAACCATGTGGAGAGGTTCCTCTGAGCCTCATTTCCCAGTGGGAAAATAACCAGGAGGGACAGCCTCCCACCCCCAAATACTGTGGATCACTTTGTAGAAGACTTCACTCTGATCTCATCCCAAAGGGTCTGCAGGGGAATGTGTAGGACTCAACCATTGGAAATCTGACTGTGAAGGAGAAGGGAAGAAAGTCCTGTAACAAGTAGCACATGGGTCTCGGCAGACCAAATTTATATGTATAATGCTCAAGTAGTAATCCCAAACAGTGGCTTTACTCACTGCAAAATCAAGTCAGTGATGCATTTTCACCACAGAATCTCAGGTGGGTGCAAATATGCCTGATTTCAATCATCAAATGAGGATTTTTACTAGCCCTAGAGCCTAGTTTGTCCACACCCAGGCAAAGAGCTGAGTCACAATCCACCTACTACAGGGACTGTCACCTAATACAATATGCTCAGAAGGGCTGGTTAGAACACCTGGAAGTTGTAAAAGCCAATGGTATTGGAGATCCGGGCAGGCAAACCAATGAACCTGGTCAACTGTGGAATATAAGGTGCAAGGCAGCTTGAGTTAAGACAACAAATAAAATTTAAGTCAGCTTTAGACTAGCTTCTCTCAGTTTTCCACAGGCAGCTAGACTAACGGTAGTCCTGCTCATTGCTGAATATAGCCTTCAGCCTGCCTGACCAGGGGACCTAACCAGAATACATGGGAAGCTGTGTAACCCATCCAAGAGTCATATATACAGTGGCACTTAAAGGATAGACCATGGCTTTTCCCATCTGCAGAGCAACACTGATGGACTCACCTGACCAGGAAATCCCATTTATACTCATGCCTAATTCAGGTCCCTAAACAAGGAGTTGTGTAAGCCCTGGTTCCTGTTCTGATGCCATGCCAGGTCAGGGAAAACTAACCTATAACCCCATAGATTACTAAGATATCAAGTCCTGACCATTTAGTCAGTCTGGCCAAAGAATCCAGGTAATGGTGGAGCCCAACTTGGGTGGGGAACCAAACCAGCACCACCTCCATGCCTGACCTGAGAACTCAAACAGCTGCCTCATCCCAAGTAGACAATAGCAGGACTCCCCTGCCCAAGGATATTGTCAGCAGACACAACCAGAAACCCAAACTGAGCAAAATGGGCAAGTTCTATCTCTTCCAAACCTGTGAAGTCTGGAAAAGGAACCGAATTACTCAAATTCATAGATACAATGTAAGGAATCAAAGATTTAAAAGGTATGACAATAAATGAAACTAATAAAGATCCTGAAGAAATGGAGATCTATCAATAGTCAAACAATTTGGAATAATCCTCCTAAAGAATCCTCTTTCTGAACCAGGAGAACACAGACAACTACACTAAATTAGGAAAATAATGCATGAACAAACAAGTTAGACAAAGCAATAGAAACCATCAAAAAACAAAATATTCTAGAGCTGAAAAAAAATGATTGAAGAATATTCAATAGTTTCAAAAGCAGATTTGACCATACAGAAAAGAGAATCAACACCCTGGAGGAGAGAATATCAGAACTCATCAGCACTCAGAGGAACAAGAAGAGAAAAGAATATCAATGAGTGAAGAAAGCCAACTAGACTTACAGGACACAATGAAAATAAGCATTCATATGGTGATAATTCCAGAAAGAGAAAGGGACAAAAAGTATATTAAAGCAGTGACGACTGAAAACTTCCTGAACTAGGGTAGAGAAAAGGACCTCCCAATCTATGAAGACCCCAAGTAGGTTGAATCTGAATAAGGTTGCACTAAGACACATTATAATTATCAAAAGTCAAAGACAAAGAATCTTAAAAACTGCAAAAGAGAAAAGTTATATACAGGAAACCCATATAAAACTGGTGGTAGATTTCTCAACAGACATAATTCAGGCCAGGAAAGAATGTGAAAACATATTCTAAAATATTGAAAAAAAAAAAAAAGAATGGATAAGGATCTTGTAACCATGAAGCCATCCTTCAGAAATGGAGGGATAAAATCTTAAGCAAAAGTTGAGGGAACACATTATCACTAGACTTGCCTTACAAGAAAGGTCAAAGGTAGTTCTTTGAGTAGAAGTATAAGAACATTAATTATTATGAAAACACAAAAAAAAGTAGTGTAAAATGCCTTGGTAGTGGTAAATATATAGTCAAAGTTAGATTCTGTAATTTGGTAATAATGATGCATAATTCACTTAAAACTCTATTTTAAAGTTTTTTTTTTTAATGTAGTTAAAAAATACCATAACCACAAAACTTATTATACAACATAAAAAACATGAACTATAACAGTAATAACCTAAAATTTAAGGAGGAGGAGAAATAAAAGTATAAAATTTAGGAATTCTATTGAAGTTATCAGCTTAAAATAGGATATTTTTAAAAAATATTTTATATAAGCTTCATAATAACAAGGGGAAAGCCTGTAGTAATCATACAAAATAACATGATAAAGAAGTCCTACTAATACCAAAAACATCAAAACATGAGAGAATTTTAAAAAAGCAGAATAAGACACAAGGAACAATAAAATCTACAAAACAACCAGGAACAATGAACAAATTGCCAATATTAAGTTTTTACCTATCAACAATTTCTTTAAATGTAACCTAAATTATCCAAACAGCATAAAATAGCCAAATGGATTTTAAACCACAAAAACAGATTTCTATATTGACCAGGGATGGAAAAAAGTTACTTTGAGAAAATGGAAAAACAAAACAAAAAGGATACTTATAACAGATAAAATAGACTGAATTAAAAATGGTAAAAAGCAGCAAAAATGTCATTACATAATGATAAAAGAATCAATCCATAAAGAAGATGTAACAACTACTTATATACCCAACATTAGAACACCTACATATGCAAAGTGAAAACTAAGAGCTAAAACGAACAGGAATATTATAACATCAACAGTCAAGGATTTTAGTACCCTACCTACGTCAATGAACACATCATCCAGATAATCAACTGGAAACATATCTGAACAGCACTGTAAAATGGATCTAACACATACAGAACACTCTACCCAATGACAGCAGATTACACATTCTTTTCAAGTGCACATAGAACATTTTCTGGGATAAACCATGTGGTTCAAAACAAGTCTTAGGAAATTCAAGAATGAAATCCTATCAAGTATCTTCTCTGACCACAATGGCATGAAGTTAGAAACCAATTAGAGGAAAACTAGAAAATTCACAAATACATAGAAAATAATGACCTCCTGAGCAACCAATGGATCAAAAAAATACATTAAAAGAAATACAGCTTCTTAAATGAGAATGGAAACATGATCTACCAGAGCTTTTGAAATGCAGTAAAAGCAGTTGTAAAAGGGAATTTTATAGCAATAATTGTGCACATTAAAAAGAAATATCCAAAATAAACATCTCTATATCTTAAACTAGATAATATTAGCCCAAATTTAGCAAAAAAAAAAAAATAATGTAGATGAAATAGAACATAAAAATAGAAAAAAGATTAACCAATAGTTGGTTCTAAGAAAAGTTTAACAAAGTTGACAGACCCTTAGCTGAACTAACCAAGGGAAAAAAAGGAAACTCAAATTAACAAAGATATACATGAAAAAGGAGACATAACCACCAATACCACAGATATACGACAGATTATAAGAGGCTATAATGAATAACTATATACCACCAAACTGAAAAATCTGAGTTTAAAGAAAAATTCGTACAAACATTTAATTTACCAAGACTGAATCAGGAAGAAATAGATCATCTGAATAGACCACTTATTATTAATGAAATTGAATAAATAATTTAAAATCTCCCAATGAAACAAAACCATGAACCAGATGATTTTACTATTTTACCAAACATTTAAAGACTTAATACCAATCTCTCTCAAACTTTCCCAAAATATCTTAGAGGTAAGAACACTCCCAAACTCGTTTTATGAGGTCAAGAATTACCCTGATACTAAAATGAGAAAGAGATAGTACTAGAATAGAAAACTATAGCCCAATATCACTAAGGAATATAGATACAAAATTCTTAGTATTAGCAAACTGAATTCAGCAGCATGTTAAATGGATCATTTACTGTGATCAAGTGGGATTTATCCCTGGGATCCAAGGATGGTTTAACATATACAAATCAATGTGACACATCACATTAATAGAAAAAAATCATACTATCATCTCAATACATGAAGAAGCTTTTCATAAAATTCAGCATCTATTTATGATTAATAACTATTTATGATTAATAATTAGACAAAAGAGAAACATCTCAACATAAAGAAAACCATATATCACAATCCCACAGATTATATCATACTTAACTGTGAAAAGTTGAAAGCTTTTCTTCTAGGATTCGTAACAAGACAAGGGTGCCCAGTTTTCTCACTCCTACACAAGACAGTAGTGGAAGTCCTAGATAGAGCCAGTCAGGCAAGAAAAAGTCAAGGCATCAGAATTGGAAAGGAAGAAGTAGAATTGTTTCTATTTGCAGATGACATGATCATATATAGAAAAGAATAAAGACTATTAGATCTAATCAATGTAAAGTTTCAGGATACAAAGTTGATCAAGATTAACGTTTCTATTGCTAATAGCGAATTTTCTGAAAAAGAAATTAATCCCATTTACAATAGCATCAAGAAACAGTGAAATCCTTAGGAGGTAACGGAGGTAAAAAAAATCTCTATTCCAAAAAGTTCAATACACCAATGAAACAAATTCAAGAAGACATAAATTAAAAGCTATCTTGTGTTCATGGATTGGAAGAAATGTTGTTAAAATGTCAGTACTACCAAATGCCATACATATTCAATGCAATTCCTTTTTGTTTTTGTTCTTAATGAGGGGAAAACAAACCATCTTCTAATACTTACATGGAACCAAAAAAGGCTGCAAAGAGCCAAAGAAATCCTAAGAATAAAGCAGGAGGCATCACACTCTTAAGATTTCAAGCCTATGGTATGAAGCTATAGTAATCAAAACAGTATGACAGTGATAAAAATACATAGACCAATGGAACAGGTTCTGGCCCCAGAAGTAGATCCAAGCATGTACAGGCAACTAATATTTGACAAAGGAAGCAAGAACACTCAATGGAGGAAAAAGTCTTTTCATAAATGGTGCTGGGATAATTGGATATTCATATGTAAAATAATGAATTCTGGACCCATATGTTTTACTACTTACAAAAATTAATTCTAAATAATTAAGTATTTAAATGTAAAACCTGAAACCATTAAACTCCTAGAAGAAAGGGATAAAGCTCCTACTCATGGGTCTTGGTAACAATTTTTTGGTTATGACATCTGAAACACAAGTAACAATATCAAAAACAAACAAGTATGTTTACATAAAACTAAAAAAGCATCTGTGTAGCAAAAGAAATAAAATAAGAATACCTATGGAATGGGAAACAGTTGCATAAATAGGATAAAGTATTATCAAAAATATACAAGGAATTCCTACAACTTAATAGCAAAAAGACACAATCCAATTAAAAAAAAGGGCAAAGGACCTGAAAAGACTTCAAGAAAAAAGTTACACACACACACACACACGAAAAGATGTATAGCATCACTAGTCATGAAGGAAATACAAATTAAAATCACAATAAGATATCAGTTCATTCCTGTTAGAACATCCATAATCAAAAATCAAAAAGACAGAGAAATTCTGGCATGAATGTGGATAAAAGGGAATCTTGTGCACAGTTATAAATTGTGCACTGTGTAAATTGGTAAACACTATGAAGAACAGTTTGGAGAATGCTCAAAAAATTGAAAATAAAAATACCATGTAATTTATAGTTCCACATATAGTTTATAGTTCCACTTATGGGAATATATCCAAAAGAAATGAAAACACTAACTCAAAAAGGTATCTGTACCTCCATGTTCATAGCACCATTATCTACAATAACCAAGACATGGAAAAAAACCCAAGTGTCCATTGATGTATAAATTAAAAAGTTGTGGCACATGCACACACATACATACACAGTATTTAGCCAAGAACATGAGTATATCCTACTACATCCAAGGACATAAATGGATGGTGCAGGCATTATGTAATGTGAAATGTATCAGACTTACAAGTGAAATCACACAATATTTTTTTTATATGTGGAATCTAAACAACTCCTAGGAGTTATAATTAGCTGTAATTACCAGAGGCAGACGGGGAGGAAGAACCAGAGGAAAATAAAATAAGTACCAGGAGTGTAATTTACAACATAACTATAGTGAACATGGCTGTGGGATACACAGGAAGTTAAAAGTTAATCCTTCTCATCACAATATTGCCTAGAGATTAAAAGTTAAAAATCCTAATTAATGACCACCCAGTTATCTGTAATTTCACTAGTAGCATATAAATGAATAATCTAAAACTTTAAGAGTTGTCAAAACATGCAGAAGTGAGAGGTGGTTTAGGGGTCAGGTAAGTGGAGCAGCTGTTTTAATAAACACCAGAATTTTACTTGGGATCTTATTCCTCCTCCACTTCTCTTCATGCATCCAACTTCACATTCTCAAGGCCCAATTCCTTTCTAAACCCTTCTCCAGTTAATCTGAATAAGGATGTACCAGGATGACAGGTTTTTGTTTTGTTTTTTAGGATTTTATTTATTTGACAGAGAGAGATTCCAAGTAGGCAGAGAGGGAGGCAGAGAGAGAGGGGGAAGCAGGCTCCCCACTGAGCAGAGAGCCCGATGATGCGGGGCTCGATCCCAGGACCCTGAGATCAGGACCTGAGTTGAAGGCAGAGGCTTTAACCCACTGAGCCACCCAGGTGCCCTGACAGTTTTGTTTTTTTGTGTGTGCTGCTTATTTTACTTATACAAATCTCATAAATTTTATAAGTATAAAACTTTGTTTTCCTTTTTAGAATTATTTCAGGTCTACATATATAGTAAGGGGAGAGATGAATAAAAGGAAATTAATGCACAATGATTTGTTTTATCAAAATGGCCTACCAAATATCTTGCCTATGATGGTAAGTATGGAAGTGCAAGGAATTATGAAGACTAAGGTAATGACCAAGGAGTTCTCTTTCTTACATATTTGAGATATCTGTCCATTTTCTGAAATAATCACAAGGCTAATCCCATTCATTTCCCTTGTCAATTGCTCTGTGCCAGTTCAAATCAGACACACAAAGATGATGTGCAGAAGCCCAAATCAAGTTTTTAATATTAAAATCCAGACATGGATAAGAGGTCAATTTTTCCCTGTTCTTCTCTTGATCTTCTATTTCTCAGTATAAGAGAAATGTCAGCTTCCCTTTCTCTTTTCTTACCATCTGTAGAGAGCAGTATCTCTTTACTTCTACCACTATCTTTATCTTTTCTCTTTATCTTTAAGGAGTCTTAGTCATAGATATACTCTCCTTGTTCTCTGCCTATGCTTTCTCCCTTACCTGTTTTTCATGCTAATGCCTTCTACTCTGCATTGCTTCCCCTCTCCACAGGAAAAGTAGTATTCCCAGATAAAATACGTCTAGAAACCATCCCAATAGAAACCACATCATTGATAAGGAAATCCAGAAAAGCACATATGGTCTCCAGGACAGAAGATTAATTTC
>JAQQSY010004931.1:0-11995 GCA_028646535.1 Procyon lotor | reverse complement strand
TTTTTTTTTTTAAATCTTAAAAAGTAATCTCTGTGCCCAGTTTGGGACTCAAACTCACAGTCCCGAGGTCAAGAGTTGCATCCTCCACTGACAAGCCAGCCAACAGCCCCTATTTTTTAAATTTATTTCTTTTCATTTATTTGAGTTAACACAATGTTACATTTGTTCCAGATGTACAACATAGTGATTCTGCAACTCTGTAAGTTATGCTCTGCCCATCATAAGTGTAGTTACCTAATCTGTCACCACGCAACACTTATAGTATCATTGACTATATTCTGTAAACTGGTTTTTTTTTCCCCCCTTTATTTTACCTATTATAGGTTTGGGTTTATGGTTACCATGAGGTTCATATAGAACATTCTAAGTACAAAGCAGTGTATATTAGGTGATGGTCATTTAAGTTGAACACATTCTAAAAGAACTTTTTCACACCCCCTCCATGGTTTATGTATATGTGCCATGTTTTATATCTTTTTAATGATAATTTCCTTACATCTAATTATGGCCTTTTCTTTTCCACTTAAAGAACTCCCTTCTGGCATTTCTTGTAAGGCCAGTTTCATGATGATAAACTCCTTTACTTTTTTTTATCAACTCTAGCTCTTCTTCAATTCTGAATGATGATCTTGCTGGGTATTCTTGATTGTAGTTTTTTTCCTTTCAGCACTGTGAATGTATCATGCCACACTCTTCTGGTCTGCAAAGTTTCTGCCAAAAAATCAGCCAATAGCCTTATGTGGTTTTCTTGGATGTAACTTTTTGTTTCTTGCTTTTACAATTTTCTCTTTAACCTTTGACATTTTAATTTTGTGTTGTGATGTGCAGCTTCTTGAGTTCATTTTTGTTAAGTGGCTCTGTGTGCTTCCTGAATCTGGATGTCTGTTTCCTTCCTTAGGGAAGTTTTTAGCTATTTCTTCTAATTTCTACCCCTTTCTCCCTTCTTTTTCTGGGACCCTTATAATATGAATGTTCACTTGATATTGTCTAACAGATCCCTTATCTTCATTTTTAAAAATTATTGTTGCTGGTCAGCCTGTGTGCTATCCATTAACCCATCTTCCAGATCATTGATCTATTCTTCTGCATCCATTAATCAACTGCTGTGTCCCTCTAATGTATTTTTTTATTTCAGTTGTTGCATTCTTCAACTCTGGTTCTTTGTATTTTCCAGTTCTTTGTTGAAGTTCTTAAGAGTTTTTTTCATTCTTCAGTCCAGGAAGCATTTTTAAGATCATTAAACTCTTTGTCAGGTATATTGTTTATCTCCATTTCATTAAGTTCTTTTTTTGAGGTTTTGTCTTTTTTGATTCGGAGCATATTCCCTTGTTTCCCCATTTTGCTTGGCTTTGTGTTTGTTTCTGTGAATTAGCCAGTAACTGCTACTTATCCCAAACTTGAAGGAATGGTCTTGGTGTGTGGTTGTCCCATGTATGTATGTAGATAATATATACCTGGTGAGTTTTGTTGACTGACTACAGCTGTGGCTAGCATGGGCTGGAGGTTGCAGGCGACCCCATAGTGGGGTCACCTTGGTGGGATGGCTAGCGTTTAAGTGGATGTGGCATTCTGGAGTCTCTTTGCAGAGGGTGCCCTGGGTATAACCCAGGGGTGATTCTGGGGTTCTCCATGCATAGGGCACCGTGGCAGTATGACTGAAACTAAAGTGGGTGTAAATTGGGGTATTCTGGCATGCACAGGTGCCCTGGTGAGGGCAGGTAGAGCTGCAGTGGGTTGTTGGCTGGGGAGGTCCCTGGGTGATTTGTGCAGGGGACAACCTGGCAGGTCAGCTGTAGTTGAAAGGGTGTGGACTGAGGCATTCGTAGGGCTCTCTGCACAGATGGTGCCCTGGAAGGACAGCTGAAGTGAGTGCAAGCCAGGTTATCCTGGTGGGGCAGCTAGGGGTTTCCCTACAAAGCCATCTGAAGCCAAAGTGGTACAGGCCTGGAGTGTTCTGAGGTGCTTTGTGCCTGTCTCAGTGTGGTGAGAGGGCTGGAGCTGTAGTGAGCACTGACCAGGGCTGTCCTGGTGTGCACCATCGTGGAGCTGCCCTTGTGGGAGAGCTGGCATTGGTATGGGTTGGGGGCCCAGGGCTCACTGAGGTGGTAGGCTGGTTAGGACGCCTGGACCCTACTCCCATCTATGCTGTCAAGGTGGTGGGGGAACGTAAACTGTGGCACTCACTGGCTCCTCTGACCGAGAGACAGTTGTGACAGCTCCCCTGCCAGTTAGCAGGATTCGAGGGCTATTTTCTTTATATTCTGGTTGCTCTTTTAAGCCATGGCTTTTATTCCTGTGGCCCAGCATAGATCAATTTGCTCCCAGTACCTCATTACTATCCTTCGCACTGCAGTCTGCAGCATCAGGGGTGGGGTCACCCTTTCTTACCATGTCTTAGTCTCTCATACAGAAGCTGTTCAGTCAGCCCTCAGTTGGTCTTCAGGAGGAATTCCCTATAAATAGGTGTAGATTTGGTGTGCCCATGGAAGGGAGCTCAGGATCTTCCTGTGTCACCATCTTGGACTGGAACACTCCTTAGTTCATTGTTCTTTAAACTTTTTTTTTAATATATATAGCTAGGACTACATGAGGGCAATAGTAGGCCCCAAAATGGGTTAAGCAAACTGTGAATAGCATTTTCTAGATTTAAAAGTAAGTACTCAAAAGTTTTAAAGTCAAGGTAAATAAAAGGAAAAGTGCTGTATGGATGCATGTATCTTACATTGCTATATTATAGGCATGTTAAATTTTTAAGAAGTGAAGGGAAGTTTAAATTCTTAGAAGTAATGTTGTTATAAGAAAAGACTAGTCACTGATTGGGAGGAGAAACTTAATACAAAGGAGAGATTATGGTCAATCATTTCTGATCTAGGTAATGACTAACCACTCAGACACTAATTTAGCAGTGTTTTGGTGCTGTATTTTAACTTTTTTCATCCTGTATGTTGTGTCTGAAGAGTTGGGACTAACCAGTTCCCTCATAGTTTTGATGTCTTGGGTGAAGGTCACTATAATTTTAACTTTGCAGCTAGAGAAACTTGTATATGAGTTTATTATATTGCATTATCCTGACCACATTGACAAGAGTCTGATATATATAAATCAGGGTGCTAGAATTAATAATTAGGAATCTGACCAGGACATTTTTGTCTCTAAATCAGAGTATGGAGGAAGCCATAGTTTTCAAAATGTTGCTTTAATGAGCGCAAATCAGGTAAATATGAAAAACAGACTGATTGTCTTACAAATCTCTCTGTCACGTCTGTCAGACACTCTGGTTCATAGAGCATACCCCAAGGCCTTTTGGTAACCAGCTTATTTCCTTTACGTCACTGTAAATTCAATAATGTCTTACAGAGAGAATATAACTTAGTTCATTGACAGATTTAAGGACTAACCTAGTTCTAATGCAGAACAAAGCAGTTAGGGTGGCTGATGTTGATGACTCATTTTAAACCACTTCGACTAGCCTGTACTTGCTGTAATTTCTAAATCCCAATTGCCTGTCTCATTATAGCATGTGAAAGGAAGAATGTCACTGCACACTGCAGAGATCTAATCAAGATCCTGAAGCAGGCAGAGGACTTGAATGAAAAGCTTACACCACTGAAACTGATTGATTCTTGGATGGGAAAGGGTGCAGCAAAATTGAGAGTGGCAGGTGTTGTTCCTCCCAAACTTCCTCGTGAAGACCTAGAGAAAATTATTGCACACCTTCTTCTACAGCAGTATCTTAAGTATATACAAATCCATTTCTTGTCCTTTGGTGTTGTCTGTATGATTTTTTCTCATAAATGGTAACAAAACAAGTAGTTTTCCAGTTTTCATGTAAAACTCTTAAATGCTAATATAAAATTTCCCTAATAAACTCCCACTTTAACTGATCACTATAAGTAAAAAAAATGCAGTTTATAGAAAGTATGTTTTGTGCAAGTTTCACTCCCTATCAGTGTATTAAAATTATTCCACTTATGGTAATTTTTTAAAATAAATTTTTTTTTTTATAATTTCTGAAAACCTTTTTGATTTTTGGCCTTTATCTTCCACAGAGAAGACTACAGTTTTACAGCATATGCTACCATTTCATATTTGAAGATAGGACCTAAAGCTAATCTTCTGAACAATGAGGCACATGTCATTACCATGCAAGTAAAGAAGCCCACAGAGAGCTGTTTCAGGGTAACTGGCTATTAATTTCTATATACTGAAAAAAATACAATAGAGCTTAAGGGATTCTGTCCTGGGTTCAGTGGAACATAAGAGAGAAGCAGTTTTCTTCTTAGAATCTGGGCACAGAAGAGAGAAAACATATTTTTGCTTTCTGTAGAGCTATTAATAATTTAAACTAGTCCACCTTTTAACATAGACTTTCCAACCTTTCAGAATGTAAAAAATCTGTTTTAGTGTTGTCTAATTTGCGATACACTCTACCCTGGTTGATAACACTGGTTGAGAAGTCAGCCTCTGCAACAGAGGTCAAGAACCAACAGCTCTCATGCCTGCAAAAGCATGCCACATACCACTGCATGTCTGATAGCACATCCCTTCAGGATGGGGCTCACATGTAGGACCATTGGGTTTATTACTCTGAAAATTAAATGGAATAGCTGATTTTTTGACCAGTGTTTGCTTTGTTTTTATTTATAGATGGAATCATCTCAAACTTGTCATTCTTTTGAAGGAGCTGATAAAAAAAAGGAAGAAAAAAATTCAAGTAACTTCCAGAAGTCTACAAATATACTTCAGCAATCTAAGAATACAGGGACTAAGAAAAGAAAAATTGATGATGCATGAATGTTTCTAAATTTTCCAAGAAAACAGTGTATCCATGTATACATTATTTTATAGTTAAAAGTTTGACAATTTTATTATTTTATACATATGGAACTTACCTCCAAAGTACTGAAGACTTGAAAACTTAAGATCACGAATTATATAAATTTACCCTATGAAAGACAAAAGTATTTTAATGTAAAATATTTAAGAATGAGTTCACATATCTATCTTAAATCCTTTATCCCCCTCCCTTTTTTTTTTTTTTTTAAAGATTATTGATTTATTTATTTGGCAGGGAGAGAGAGGGAAGCAGGGTCCCCGCCGAGCAGAGAGCCCGATGTGGGGCTCGATCCCAGGACCCTGAGATCATGTCCTGAGCTGAAGGCAGAGGCTTTAATCCACTGAGCCACCCAGGCGCCCCTTAAATCCTTTATCCCTTGATAGACCTTTTGATAGCAGTGTTATCATATGGAATATTTTATATAAGCTTATCAAAGAAAGGGAGTGATTTCAGCTCACAATAACTGTAGAATCCAAATGTAAAACAAATAAGTTATCAATACAAATGATATTAGCAAGGAAGCTATTGCTATATCTCTTAAGTAAAACAAAACAATAAACCTCTTGAAACCATAACCCTATCATAATCAAAGAATGAGTCAGGCATACCAGACCAAGTTGTTGGCTAAATAGAAAATAACCTAGCTAAATCTACTCCAAGACTAAATCAGGAGTAACCTAAATCCTTACATTAAAAAAGCAACTGTAAATCATGTGATCTTTACAATTTTATTTATATTTTGATACTTTCCCACTGAAATCATCATTTGTATTCTTCATTAAATCAGTGCATTTACCTTATTGTGATTTTCATGTGTTGTTTGGAGCTTCATTTTTTAAAAAAATGCATTTTAAGAATTACATAATCTTCTAAATCAATATTTGGATCTAGCAGATCTCCATATGATGAAAGATCCATCTGATTTAAAATTAAGTTTTCATATGTTTCTGGTAAATCAGTTTCACCAACTAAGACAGTTCCCATCATTTGTCCATTCTGCATGACGACTTTGGTGTATTCTTGTCCTTTGGTACATCCAGCATTAATTAATGATCTAAACCTAACCTCCGTGCATTGTATTTTCCCAGCAATATGACCTGTATACAGAGATGATAAAGTTATTCTAGTGAGTACCAAAAAGGAACATGACGTGCAGTTACACTGTGTTATCTGGAATGGCCAGTACAAAAATCGATTCACAAAATTGTACAGCTAAAAGTGTCAGTGGAGAAGGTCACAAAACATTTGAATGACATTGCATTTATCGTACAGATGACACTACCACACAATCTCTATGATTATTAGAAGTATCTAGTCAATTAAATATGTAGGATGTGAACTACATTGTTCTAGAATCATGACTTAAAGATGTATTAAGGAACTGAGATCTTTCACAAGCAAATTAATCTTCTTTAACCTTATGTATGTGTGTTATTCATCAGTAAATTACGAAGAAAAGAACTGCCTCAGAGTAATGTAAAGAGGAGTAAATAATATGCATGGCAAAGCACCTGGTTCATTCTTGAGTACAATAGCTGTTAGTTCCCCTCACCAAGCAAGAATGAATCTCAAGTAAATGCAGAAATGCACCAATAGGGAACAAATCTGAAAGAGATTTTTTTTCCCCTTTAACTATAAAACAGTATAGGAGGAAGGTAGGTAATGCTTAGGAATTAAGGCCAGCAATCATACCAGGTTTGAAGTGTAAGAACTAGGAAACTAGTGATTTTTTTCTAAAATGATGAAAACCATGTAAATTCTTATTCAGTGAGAAAATCAGACAATTAGTTACAAGGCTAACAAGCAGAAAAAGGCACTAGTTTGCTTATCTAGAATCTTACCTTATAGTTAAAAAATTTTGCTATATGAGCAAAAAGTTCAAAGCTGAAGTCCATGTCAATAGATTCTCCTCAACTAGCTGCAGCCATGAACTTCACTGCATACCACCCCATCTGTCTAGCCTGGGTCCACAGCCTCATCTGAAAAAAAAATGTCATGAGAAAATTTTTCATTGTTCTTACTTTAAAGATGCCTTACAAAATTCCTCAAAGGGCTTCGACATTGTCAGTCCTTGAGATTGGCTACATCTAGTGAGCTAGAGGACTAGTTGATTATCTCTGCCATAGAAGGAGTCACCAATCCACACTAACCAAACCGATTTTGGTATCTGATAATTCTGTCCAAATTACTGCCTTTAAAATTAAAGGATGCTACCAACTCTGTATGTTTCAAAAACTCACCATTAAAAATTAAAATATTTCAGGCTACACTAAGAATACTACTTATTAACCAGCCTCGTATTTCGGAGTAAGTTCATCATCAGAGTAAGTAGAGATGACAAATTAATCATTTAAAAATTCATTCCTTTTCCTAATCCTTAGTTTTTTATGCTAGATAGCTAAGGCCTCCCATGCAGTTAAACCTCAACAGTCAGGCCAATCGATATAATAGGTCATGTCCAGCCTCAGGAAATCTTATCTGATTTTAGCAACTGATGCTGGGAATTCATTTTATTTTTTATTATTATTTTTTTTAAATTTACTTGTTTGAGAGAGCGAGCGAGCACACAAGCGGGGAGCGGCAGGCAGAGAAAGAGGGAGAAGCAGGCTCCCCGCTGACTAGGGAGCCCGACATGGGGCTCGATTCCAGAACTCGGATCATGACCTGAGCTGAAGGCAGATGCTTAAATGACTGAACCACCCAGGCACCCCTGGGAATTCGTTTTAAATTCTTTCCTTACAATATGAATTTTTCTTCTATTGTGTTTTTATTGTATTTCTACAATGTTTTGGGAATCCCTGATATAACACTTGCCTTGGGATCCAAGAGATTTAAATACCAACTCTTGTACATATTTAAATTTTTATTTTTAGTTAATTGAGACTTGATTTCCTCACTTACATAAATGTAAACCATCTATTCTATGGCTATTGAGAATTAAATAAGCTAAATAACCCCTGTGTGTAACTAATGTCCTTTTGTGTGCAAAAATACCACCACAATCATGGATGTGACTTTCAAACATTTCTGGTAGAAGTGATGTATTTTGAGACAGAAATAGTGCAAGCAGGGAGTGGCAGAGGGAGAGAATCCTAAGCAGGTTCAACGCCCAGTGCAGAGCCCACAATGGGGCCAGATCCCCTGACCCTGAGATCATGACCTGAGCTGTGAAACAAGCAGCAAATAGATGCTTAATTGACTTAGCCACCCAGGTGCCCAATAATTTTTTTTTTTTTTTAATGCAGTCTCCTGTGTATAAACAAGATCAGTTTGATGAAGTAAGTGAAAAGGAGTCTGTGGGAAGGGAGGAGAGCCAGCTGAGCACAAGACTAGAGGCAGAGGCCGGCAGTGCTACACTGTTGCACGGTTACTTAAGGTCCACAGCCTCTCCAGTGTGGGCCCTGGGTCATGTAAAACTAATCAGTGTACTTATTTACTACTTCCACAAATCAAGGCACAAGGTCAACTAGGTTCACTCAAAACAAGAGACATCTATTTTTGGCTATTGCCTATAGAAGTGTATGACCCCTATTAAAGATATAATTTATCCTAGAAGGTTTAAAACATTTAAAAAAACCCCACAAACTCCCAATTTCTAATTGAGGGTTGATGACAGGCCACAGAATTGACAGAATGATGGGGAAAACTGAAAACAAGCTAGCACTTTAGAAACAGGCCGAAAGCACTCTTCCTATTACTGTTACCTCTGCTGTTTGTCAAAACACAAGCAGTGTGGAAGGTGCCTCTCAGACCCTATCTAGCCCTTCTGCTACTTCACACTCCACATTTAATCTGAAGGAGTAAAATCTGCCTGTGGAGCTGGTTCTTTTATCTGTAACATCTACCTGCGTCTCTCGTCTAGCTAAGGCCACAGTCTATCTTCCTCAAGGATTTCTGCTCCACTCCGAGGAGGCAGGCAGCACCGTGAGGGCAGGAGGACGTGGACATCCAGTTGGACAGAGCTGATCAGCTGAGGAAGACTGTTCACTACAGGAAGTGTTTTCAGTCCTAATTCCCACAGGGACAATATGGGTCATCAGGATCCCATGGGGTCGGCATCTATATGGTTTATACCTCAGTATGTTATTCATCTAAAGCTGCACTGTCCAGTCTGGCAGCCACTAGACACATGGAGCTATTTAAACTTAAATGTAAATAAAATTAAAATTCAGTCCCTCAGTCACATTCAGCACATTTTAAGGGCTCAATAGAGACATGTAGCTACCTGACTGCACACTGCAAACGTATCAAATGCTTCTGTCATCACAGAGTTGCACTGGACAGTGCTGCTAGGTGTTTCAAGATGAAAAAGTCATAGCCCATAATTCTTTTTAAATTACAAGACATCCCAGAGTGTTCTATCACTATAACTTACCAAAAGGAAACTTTTTTTTTTTTTTAAGATTTTATTTTTACAGAGAGAGAGATCATAAGTAGGCAGACAGGCAGGCAGAGGGAGAGACTGAGCAGAGCCCAATGCGGGGCTTGATCCCAGGACCCTGAGATCATGACCAGAGCCGAAGGCAGAGGATTTAACCCACTGAGCCACCCAGGCACCCCAACATTCTTTTTTTTTTTTTTTTAATGTAGCAAAAAGGAAAACTGGAAATTTAGATTTGCTGGTAGCAACCCCTTTACTGTCAGATGGAATCTGATAAATCGGATACAAAGGTGTGATGGTGGATGCCGCCGGCTTACCTCTAGCCACACTGGGCTGGGCCGCCAGGACGCAGTAGAGATGTCACCCACGGTGTAGACATCACAGAGAGAGACGTTTGCACATAAGCATCCACCTTCAGGCCACCATCTTCTCCTAGAACAAACTAAACAACTCCACACTTAGTGGAGTCCCTGATAAGCACATGTGGGAAGAAAAATGAAACATGCCTTTTTGTTCTAAAGTAAAAGAACAAGTCACATTTTTATACCTTGGTATGCTGATCTTTAGTGAGAGTAAAAAACAGCTATGAAGTTTAGACAACTCAGCTCAATTTCCAGGGAATCAAAATCCTACTAGGACAGACCAACTGAAAAATTCTTAGACTTGCAACATCAAGAACACTCAGTAACCATATGACTACCCCACTCGTAATTAACAATATTCTTCAGTTTTCTGAGCTTCAAATGCTAAAAGGCAGAAAATACAAGATAGTTTCTCTAAAAGAAAAATTTGTAAGACTTGATAGGTGTCCATCTCCTCAACCTTTAGACAAATGAACTGTGCATTAGGTCCCATTCATGAGGACACTGATGCTGGGATGTTTACTGCTTAAGGACTTTAGGCAATACGAAATACTGCAAATAAAACGTGACCGTAAACTAAACTGTTTTCAGCTTCCTTGAGTTACAGTTTTATATTAAGACAATAAACAGTTAAAAATAATCATAGCAGGACAAAAAATTTCAACTTACATTGTTGCCATAGAGAAAAGGTTCTATATTTGGTGTAACTCCTGAAGCACTGACAATGAAATCACAGCCATTTTTCTTTTCATTAGTCAATTCCATATATATATATATGCCTCTTAAAAAAACACAGAACAAAAACAAACTTTTTATTCTCAAATGTAATCACCACCAGCTATCAGTAGAATTATGCGATAATGCCTAGAACAAAGAAAGAAGGCAGGACAGGATTTTAAAACAACACTCCTTATGGGGCACCTGGCCTGCTTAGTAGCGCATGCGACTCTTGATTGCGTTTTGCGTTCTAGCCGTGGGCTGGCTGTAGAGTTTATTTAAAAAACAACAACAACAACAACAAAACCATGACAGACTGGACTCTGGGAAACAAACTGAGGGTTACAGAAAGTGGGGGGAGGGATCGGGTAGCTGGGGGATGGGGATTGAGGAGGGTATGTGTCGTGATGAGCACTGGGTGTTATACGCAACTATTGAATCGCTAAACACTACATCAAAAACTAATGATGTACTATATGTTGGCTAATTGAACATTAAAAAAAAACCTTAATTTTTATAAGGCACCTTTGCTAAAATAATTTTAATACAATCAACATTATCATCTCCTTGTTTGGGGTAGGATTACAAAATTATGGCATTCTTTTTTTTATGTTCTGTTAGCCACTGCATAGTACATAATTAGTTTTTGATGTAATGTTCAGCGATTCATTAGCTAAGTATAACACCCAGTGCCACCACAGCACATGCCCTCCTCAACTCATCACCCATCACCCCTAAATCATGGCATTCTAAACATTTTTCCTTCAAATTTAGATATACGACTTCTAACAAAGTAAATTTAAATTGATAATCACTTTATAAATTATTTCTTTAAAGATACTAATACATTACACTCCACTGAGAGTTTAGTCCAACAAGATTACTCACTTTTCAATGTTTTCCCCTTATTAACACTACTTTTTCCCATGGAAAAATTCAAAGAATTAAAAAACAGTGGAATATCTCATATGCCAGTTCAGCTGAGTGTATTTCTTCAAATGGTAGTAGTTCTCACAGGAAGTGTGGAGTAGGGGTTAGATCTGCTTCTTAATCCCAAATTTATAGATTTTCTGTTTGATTTGGGGGAAGTCACTTCACCTCTGAGAGCATAAAGGTTTTTTTAGTTTATATTTGTTTTGATCTGTAAGATACTCTGATTAATTCACAGAGTTGTGGTTATAGCACCGTGAACCCCATGTAAAATTATTAGGAAACTTGAAGACTAAGTAATGAAAATGAAATGACTTACATTATAAAGTAATGGTTTCTTTTTTTTGTAATATAGGAAGACTTAAGTTTTCTTCCTTTTATATTAGTGGCTACTGTATTTTTTCTTATTTTATTACTTAACTTTATCAGTTGTGATTGATTAGAATGGTTTCTGGGAAAAGGCAAGGACTTTTTCTTGGAAATTCTAAATTCTTCCTGAAGGTAGATTTTCTTTACTTTCACACACAGTTTCAATGTGTATGAGAAAACTAAAAGAAACACTGGTCACCCTAACACATCCCCCCCAAATTATAATACAGTAGTAGAAACATATAGAAAAAATATTTCTTACAATATAAACAGAAACACACTAAATGCCCCAAAATAAGCCTCTCAATTTCTGTGTGTCAAGGGAGTGAGCAGGAATCCATTCAGAACTTAAGAGAACAAGCAGTTGCACTGGCAGGTAACACCAAGGGCACACTTTTT
>JAQQSY010004930.1:0-11995 GCA_028646535.1 Procyon lotor | reverse complement strand
GAGAATCAACAAGGTCATTCTGGCTAAGCTGCTGGAAACAGATTATGGGGAGAAGAAAAGAAGCTGAGAGTTGTACAAAAGGACATTTCACCAGTACTGTAAGTAGGTCCACTTACAGTTGTGGGAAGAACAAGTAGCAATAAATGGACATTTTCAGGTATGTTTCAGCAGCAGAAGTAATGGGAAATGCTGATGGATTAAAGATGAGAGACAAGGAAAATAAAGGAAAGAAGAATTATTCATATGTGTTTTCCTTCAGCAGCAGGGTATTTGGTGGAGTAATTTATGGAGAACAGAGAGCCGTGGGAGAGAATGTATTTTGAAGATACATTTAATTTAATTAGGACTCAAAGATCTGGATTACATGGGTGACTTAAAATGGGCTTGGAGCTCAGGAGGTTTAAATTTAGATAGTATTTAACATCAGAATGGAAAAGATCTCAGGAAAGAAGGTAGATCAAGAAGAATCTCAAGAACCAATAATGGGACATCCCAAAATATAGAAATGAGATTGAGAAAGAGGAGACAGCAAAAGATTTGAAAGAATAGTCGTAACTGAGGTAGAAGTAATGCATTAGGGGGTGACATCATGCAGGTCAAGAGAGGAGAACATTAAGGTGTCAGTTGAGTGGTCTATCCCTCAACGAGACCGAGTTAGAATGCTCAGGTATAAAGATTTGATAGTAATGCCAGGTTCACCATGTAAGAGTGAATGGCAAATTTCTTTTTCTGGCAGTAGAGCGGGATAGATATACAGTAAACCCCTTCCTGGTATAGCACATATGAAAACAATATATGTAATATATTTGAGTAATATTTTGAATAAAAACCAACACCTCTTTAATGATGGCTGAAGACAAGTGAAGGAATTTCTCAAAGGCCAGAAACTATAAAAAGCTAGACGGGGCAGTCGCTGTGGGGGATTTGCCAGTCCTGGGAACTCCAGTGTCCCAAACAGGCAATTTCATTCATTTCTCTTCTATTCCTTTGTGAAATGTGACCTTTAAATTTTTTTCGTAGATTCTATGGTGTGTCCTGTGGAGTCCCCTGGACTCTGGTGATATCTCTTTCCACATCAGATTCTCATACCTGTCAACCCAGATCAAATTTAGAGAAGCATGTTTCCCCCCTAATAGGTGCAGATTTTCTAAGTGGAAGATCATAGGGGAATTTGGACAATTTGGAGGATGTTAAAACGAGAGAGAAGTTAAAAATAAAAGTCTACTGCTGTCAGTGTGAAAAAAGCATACATCTAATGATCAAAAACATCAGCATAGATGCAAAATGCTAAAATAATTAGCAAACCAAATCCAGAAATTTAAATAAGAGATTATGTTTTTATCACAGTGGGTTTATTTCAGGTATGCAAAATTTCTCCAGCTAGGATATCTATGAATACAATTCTCTGTAAGAACACTTTTAAAAAACATATACGATAATTTTAATAGATGCAGAAAAAAATTAGTTAAAATTCAATTTAAAACTCCGTGAGTTTTAGTCAGGCACATGGGCTGCCAGCTAGAGATTGCACTTTTCAGGATCCCTTATAGCTAGAATTGGCTATCTGACTAAGTTCTTGCCGCCGCAGTGTGAGCAGAAGTGATGTGAGTAACCTCCGGGTCTTGCCCTCATAATGAAGGAGGCTTCCCTTCCCACCTCTCTCTCCTCTTTTAGCTTCTGTTCTGCATAGACATATCATATGCAGACATTCTTAGTTCACCATAAAATCAGAGCCACTCAAAGTATACCTCTTAAATTTCTATTTTGTATTGTCATTGGGATGTTGGTTATCTGTGCTAATAAATTCTAAGCTTCCTGAAACAGAAAGTTTAACTTGTTCTTCTTTATATTCTTTTAGAACCTGACATAAAATTTAGTGCATGGGAAGTATTTTTAAATATATATTTAATTGCCCTCAACGTCATTTTCCTGTTCTTGCTGCTAGCTAAATGTGGTGCTATTTGATTGAGGCAAATTCTTACCAAGCTAAAAAATTAAGGTACAATTTTGAAAATGTGAGTCCATTTATATCCTCATGTTACACTTAATTGCAGAGATTTAATAACCATTTGTCTCGCTGGTGAAAGAGAAAAAGCCTGAAGCCCTTGGAAGCCAGAGCCAGAATATCAGGAACTGAGCGGTTTTTGTTGAATTTTTTTGAACTCAACTCTTAATTCTTATAACATATAATAGGCAGATAATATAAATCTTTGTTTCTTGGTATTCCTAGACTAAATTATAATGAGATCCTGTATCAATTTAGGATAGATTTTCATGAGTGTCTTGGAATTTGTAGATATATAAAAAAGATGACATGCTTCTCTATTTCTAGAATCATTAAGCAACAATCATTTATTGAATGATTACTTGTAGTGATATAACCTTCAAGAGTAGTTTAAAACTACTTCTACCCAATTTCTTCATCTGTAAAAAGTTTCGAACTAGATGACTACTAACGTTCTCCCAGTTATGAAAGTCCATTTATTTTGTTTTAAAAACTGCTTTGTCAGGGTGCCTGGGTGGCTCAGTCGTTGGGCGTCTGCTTTCGGCTCAGGTCATGATCCCAGGGTCCTGGGATCGAGCCCCACATCGGGCTCCCTGCTCGGCAGGAAGCCTGCTTCTCCTGCTACCATTCCCTCTGCTTGTGTTCCCCCCTCGCTGTGTTTCTTTCTGTCAAATAAATAAAATCTTTAAAAAAACAAAAACAAAAACAAAAAAACTGCTTTGTCATTAAAAAAATATTTGTGGAAATAGTATAATGATCAGTCTCCTTAAATATAGTTACTGTTAGAGCCATGCAGGCTAGCAATGCTCAGTATATCAAAGGTGTATGAGTGAGCCCAAACCTCGATGGGCCTCCACCGTGTGGTAATGTGTTAGGTACCCACAGGGGGAAGCAGAGAACGAACCAGGTGAAGAAGGATACGTCGAAACTCTGCTGCGTAAAACCTTAGAGTATTGGAAAAAAGTGAAGTCATGAGAATAGAAAATGCACGTAGTGAATGATTCAACACAAGCCAACAAGTATTTCTTGGACACCTACAATGTGTCATGCATTTGGGACATCATCGATGAAAAAAACGAAGATCCCTGCTCTCATGGAGCGACATGCAAGTAACATGATGTTTTACCTTTTGGAAGACCTCTGTCAGATAAGCCACATAAGAAAGGTAAAGAAGTTAACAGATCCCTCGATGAGAAATTGGCATTAGAATTCATTACAGTAGGAGAGAGAGTTGTAATAGAAAGCTACACGAATTTAGATAGAAGGCCCCATAAGTGGCATGTGGATATATTGTGTGGGTGTATAGAATCTTGACAAGCACAAAAGCATTCCTAACAGTCATGAACATAATCAGTAATATGCGATTTCAGGAAACCAGGAAGTTCACAGTTTTGCATCTGAAGACCAGTTCCCGAGAGTGAGGCCATTTTCTTTCACCCTACTAACCAGCAGCCTGCTTAAGTCACCACCTCTGTTTCAGAAGCAGATGAGCCAACTAAAGTTTGGGACCAGGCCTCGGACATCCCATTTTCCACATACCAGAAACAGCATGGAATATTTTAACATGTCCATTACTTTGTACCAGAGCAATTTTACAGGACAATTTATCAGTACAGATTGGGTTCCTCAAGCCTATTGTGCCCTTTGTGACAGTTTGCTTCCTAGATAGAAATGTGGACATAGGCTCTGCATCCGATAAACAAACCACATGAATAAAGTTATAAATAAAGACAGGGATGTCTTTCACCACCCGCCTCCAACAGCTGAATGAGGGCTGGAGCTTACTTCCTTGCCATGATCCTCAGTCTCCAGCGGTGCCATCACTAGCTGGTTCAGAGTCACCGCCTGCATGACTCTGCGTCTTCTGTTCCAGGGGAGGGTTCAGTAGGTTATTCCCCCCATGGCTCTGCTCAGTATGATATAGCCAGATAGTGTTTCAATCCAGAGACCTCAAGAGATGTATAGGAGGAAACATATAGTCTAGGAATTATGTAAACGAAACTTAAAAGGTTTTAACTTTGGTAACCTGGCAGTTTAAATACATCTTAGCTCAGGCTCTCTGAACTGTTTCATGTAATCTGTTTACTAGAAAAAAAGGTATTTCTTAGCATATTGCTAGAATAGTCTTGGTGTTCACTGAACTGGTGTTCAGTCCTTTTTCCTTCTTGATTATTCTTGTTAGGTTACTCATGATCCAGAGAGAATTAATTATTAAGCAACATGTGAGTGGTAAAAGAGTGTGTGTGTGCGTGTGTGTGTGTGTGTGTGTGTGTGTGTGTGTGTGTGGCAGGGGTAAGAGAGAGGTCCAAATTGGTCTCTAGGAGTGAAGGATGCATTCCTGCTTCTTCTTTCAAATATGGTTCCCTTTCCAGCAAGTCCTGGCATAGAAACCCTGTGAGATTTCCCAGTTCGGCTCAGTTTGGGGCTTTTCCTGCCCTGGAGTTGCCAGATATTGTTGTCTGACACATCTTTGAACCTGAGTTGAGCCAGAAAATTAGGGCCCTGGAAGCAGAGTCCAAGTGAAGGAACCGATTCAATACAACCTGGCCAGGAGTCCACGCAGCACAATCGCTGCAACCTCACGTAGGCCAGGTCCGCGATTTGGGCCAGTGTATAAAATCCTCTGGAGGGGCAATCTCAAAGCAACAAGTTTTAAGCAGATATTTTGAGTGAAAAATGATCCAAATAATTTTATAAACAAAGAATCACAACAATAATGTCTTACATTTATACAGTACCTGGCATCTTTCAAGCGTATTTATGTATACATTTCAATGTGCTGCTAGAACACTTATACATTATGGATTTATGCCGTGTAGGATTTTCTCTGATTTGGGTTCATATAATCTATGCACACAGAACACTATGAGCTCGCTTGGTTCCACTCATTTTTATGCAAGAAGCACCAGAAGTTAGACACAATTTGAATATATTCAAGACAACAAACCGTAGATATAATAAAGTGGGAATTAGTAGACTCAGAAGGCACAGGTTCTGCTAGGATTATCATTGCCTTTGTTAATGGTTTTAATTTAGAAGCTGTGCCTCCCTATGTCGATGTTGCACCTATCGGATCAGGCCACGACCAGCCACAGGGAGTCACACAGTTGTTGCTTATTGTCCCTAGATGCTGTCCACAGAAGGTCTCAGATACTGTTGGCAGTTTCGTGCAGTAATGCAGTTGTGTATGCAATACCCCTAAGGGGAGTTAGTCACATCTGCAAGCAGGCAGATCGGAGACACATATGGGGACTGAGGACTGGGCTTAGCTGATCATGCTCAGCTATTTCTTCCAAACTTATCAAAGAGATAAATCATTCTTCCTCTCTTGGGGAAAAAATGAACAAGAAAGCAGGGAGAAGCTGAAGAGATTCCTTTCACACGGTTTTCCCTCCAAGAAAGAGATTGGAAAATTTCCCTTCTTTATGGAAACAGGAAGAGTGGGAAAAAACATAAGCTACATTGCTTTAGTAACTATTTATTTGGTAACTATGCATATTTGTTTACTCTAGTTGAGCTCACTTCACCACATGATTATTAGTTCCTATTAGTCCATTTCAACAGCTATGTTTGAATTTCTGTTCAGCAAGTAATAGCAGGAACCCAGATTCAGTTACCAATTTTGTGAAGTATTTCAAGCCATAGACTAGCTGCATAGTACAGCAGAGTAGATGACCATTTAATAAATATGATCCATGATTGTGTTGTTTCCAGAAAATCCACCAAGAAAAATCTATTCTTTTTTAAAAAATTATCTAATGCTGTCATTTTGCCTAGGAAATTTATTTTTCATATGCTAATGAACTTTGTCAACCTTTGCAGTGGGCTGTAGTATGTGGTGTTTCCCACTGTCTCCAGTGTGTAAAGTTAAAAATTCAAATAAGTTAGTTTTCTTTAAAACAGAACAATGAGCCAAACCCTGTCTTACAAGCTTATAAGAGATTCTTTCACTCAGTGGACATTAAGTAACATTTAATTTTTAGAAAACAAACTGTATATACACATTGATTAAAACTCACTGTAACTTTATTGTTGGGGCATAAAATGAACACTTTCAAAGGTTTTTCAAAGTTACAATGAGTGCTGTGTTCTTATATTACTTAAAAACAGCATGACATACAATATATACATAGATACAGATATATACAGTATTAATACTTTCCATCTATCTTTCTATCTATGGAATTAACTAAAAATAAGGAAAAATGTTGAGCCAAACTTTGGGTATAGCCTTAGATTTTTTCTTCCTAATTAAAATTAAGTCTTCCCAAGTAAATATATGCAAACATCAATTAACATGATACCACGATGTACTTAATGCCTGTTATTTTCTATATTCTATGCAATGCATTTGTATTTGTTATGTATTTATTTGTATTTTTAGCGATGACTAAGAAGCAAAATTTATATAATGTTCTAGGCAAATCAAGTTTTTTCCTCTCAAAGCTTATTTATAGACTTTATTCATTTTAAAAGGGTTTTTTTGAATCATTATGCACTAGAAATATTCTTGAGAAATTAGATTTGACTGCCATTTTTCTGTTAACTCTTTCTGATATATTCATCATATCAGTATCATATTCATCATATCAGTATGATGAATATATAGCTGAAAAAAACTGGTTTCAAATATGCCTACTGTGGCAGTAGGCTGAAGCCTGAAGGTTAATCTCAGAAAAGTGGTGAGAATGGCTGTCATGAAGACTAGAGCTGAGGCCAAAGACGTTTAACAGAACTCAGAAAGATAATTCTTACTGACTACAGACATAACTAAAAGTTGTTTGCCATAAATAATAGCAACCACTATTTTTTGAGAAGGAACAGTATACTGTACATACTATGCTAACATGTTATGTGTGTTTAACCATTTGATCTGCAAAACAACACTTTAAGGTAGATATTAATAATAACTATCCCCATAATACAGATGGAGACATGGAGAGTGGAGATAAAGTAACTTTCCCAGGCTTTCTTAGTGGTGAAGACAGGATTCAAACACAAGCAGTGCAATTAAAAAAAAAAATAGGAAGAAAAGAAGAAGATGAAAAGAAAGGAAAAAGAAAAAGGAAATTAAAGACATACAGCTTGGAAAAAGAGAGAAAAAAACTTTATTTTCAGATGACTTGATTCTATTAGTGAAAGCCCTGAGGAATTAACAGAGCATCTACTAGAAAAAAGAAATAGATCTAGCGGGTTTCAGGATGCATGATCAACATACAAAAATTATTTTATTTCTATATTCTAGTAATGAAAAATCTTAAAATAAAATTAAGAAAATAATTCCATCTATAATAGCATCAATAAGAACTTACGGATGAATATGACAAAGGAAGTTTAACAGTTTTATACTCAAAGCTACAAAACATTGCCAAGATAAATTAAAGAAGATCGAAATAGATAGAGAAATAATATATATTCGTAATTGGAATGCTCAGTATTATCAAGATGTCAATTCTATCAGATTTTATATAAATTTAACATAAACCCTATCAAAATGTAAAAAATTTTTGTTTTTGTCAAAATGGACATACTGATCCTAATATGTCTGGAAATATAAAGGACTTAGAAGAGTGAAAATAAACTTGAAAAAAAAAACAAAATTGGAGGACTTACACTACCCAACTTTAAAACTTACCATAAAATCATAGCAATTAAGACAACGTAGTATGGGCACACAGATCAATGAAACATAACTAAAAGTCCAAAATAAATTCTTTTATTTATTATCAATTGATTTTCAAGGAAGGTACCAAGATAACTCAATGAATAAGGAACTAAGTTCCTTTCTAAAAATAGTTGTTTTTGTTTTGTGGATATCCAATTGGCTCAGCTCCATGTGTTGAAAAGATTGTTCTTTTCTTCAAGTCTACAATTATTTCAAAATTAAAAAAAAAAGAAAAAACAAACATTATTTAAGATTTTCAGACCACATTTCTTCTCTACTACTCACAGATGTCTGGGGCCAGGAACTGTGGGACGTGTTCATGTCTCAATATACTCTCTGGCTCTGTACCTCATTTCACAATGCTATGCTGGGGAGTTGCCATAGTGACATTAAGCAGAGAACTATCATAGCTTTTTATATGCTATTGGGAAAGGGAGAAGGGACTATTAATGCTGTGGGAGAGAGATGATTGTAGGAGCAGGTTTTGAGTATGTGAGGGACATGGGATTCAATGCATGAGGGAAAGGATTGTTTCAAAACAGGAGCACACCCAGTTATCTGGGCCACTCTGGTGGAAAGGAAGACAGAGCAGACAGCAAAAGATGCAGAACATCAAAAGATATGGTCCTGAGAAGAATGAGGTCATTCTTTGTTTTTTTGTTTTGTTTTGTTTTGCTTTGTTCTGGTTTTTAATTTTTATTTTTCTATCTCTTTGTTCAATAAAAGAAGAGGTAGAGTCACTAGCTCTATGATGATAATGGAAAAAAAAGAAAGATGTGAATGCGTCTTCCTAGAGAATAGAACAAATAATTGGCTGTAGAAAGGTAGAAAGATTATGCAGGACTGGTGAATTACTTAAGGTTTGCTGTCATAAATTTAAAGCACACCCCAGTCAGCACAATTGTATTAAATATAATGCTTATGAAGCAGATGAGATTTGTGTAACGGGTCTGCAGTTTTGCCACTCCAGTGTGATGTAAGGAAAAGGGAGCAAAGGAATCGAGGGTGGGTGAAAGGAGTGCTCATTATGATGTGTTATGGAACCCAAGCTCAAGAACAGAAGAGATAAGAAAGAGGTAAACATAGAAAAGGTTGTTGAATCAGGCATTATAACAGTTATCGCTTAAAAAATTATCCCATTGAAATCACTAGACATTCTGAAGGAATGGTTTCATCTTGTTTCATTTTTCCTTCCCTTCCCCTGTAATCCTCTGTCTTATTTCTCAAATTCCTCATATTAGTGAGATCATATAATAATTCTTTCTCTGATTGACTTATTTCACTTACATATTCTTATCAGGCATGGTTTGTGACCTTATTAATTGAAAAAAAAAACTTTGTTGACTTTATTAATTGAAAAAACCCATGTCACATTTTTAGTGCTTTGAATCAATGTAACACTCTCAAAAATAAATATTGTACTTGCTGCCACTTGTGCCTTCTTTATAACAAGTCCAGCAATTCTCTTCTCCATTGAAACAAACAACTGTAAAGTTTATATTCTCTAAAAATAATAGAGCTAATTAGAAGAGAGCACTTTCCTATATCCTTAATTCTTAGGCCAGAATAATACTTTTGAAACTTTAAGTATATTGCTTTTGCTTCCTTGGTTTAGTCCATGGGAAATTACAATAAGGATAAATGTAGATTAAGAAAAAAAATGCTCTGGCCTTATTTTTATTTTTTTATTTTTCTTAAAAAGTCTGTTTTGTACTTTCTTTTCCAGTTAAGATACAGAAAGTCCCAGGAGATAATTGCTCACATCCTAAAATGCAAATCTAGGTAATCCACAAAATGATAGATTTTGCTAACTTATCAGCTAGTTTAGGATGCAAAGAAAGCTAATCAAGCTGATTTCCAGAAAGCAATCAACTCTTTCCAGAAAAGAGAGGCCAATAATTGAAATCATCTTTAGATATGCAACAATAAGATCAAGGAAGCCCATCATAAGTGGGGGTAAGTAGAAACCAGCAGAACTTCTAATGGTGTATAAGGGCTAGACTGAGAGACTGAAATCCCTGGAAGTTCCAGCTACAAAGGAGTCATGAACCCACCACCAATGTTCTCTTAGGGACAAATAGAATTTGTTTTTCCAAGATTGGAAATGGGGCAGGGGAAATAAAATATTGCTCTGTGAGGTACACAAGATAATTCTCAAGTGTAATATGGCAGCCTACAGAAAAGAGAGAATGACAAGAAATCTGAGAAAAATCCTTCAAGTAACACTGATTCTCACAGAATACTAAGCTGCATTTCAAATGTGCCATTTGAAATCTGTGGTTGTGACAAAGGAATTGCATTTGTGAAAAATTGGGTTATATAGATTTAAAATATAGGACAAGAAAAGCAAAAAGCATAGGAAAGGAAAATGTAATTAACTGTTAGAAAGTTCTTACAATGATTATGAAATAATATAAAAATAGCATTATTGGAAATATATAATACAGTATAGAATATATGGTACATAATATATATTACTATATATAATACAGAATCTATTATTTGACCTATAAATAGTATATTTAAGGTAGTCTGTCATAAGTTAAAAATATACATTGTAATCATAAAGCAAAACAAGATAACATAAAGAGATGTATCTATAAGCCAATATGACCCATGAAACTGAATACAAAAAAAATTATGTGAGTCACCTAAATAATTCTAGGAAAGGAAGTACAAAGAGGGAAAAAAGAAATGGAATTTTAAAAGAAAAGGTAGGCACAATGATAACAATTACATTAAGTGGAAATGGACCAAATACTTTAATTAAAAGGTAGAGGTGGAGATTTCCAGGTTAATGAAAAAACACAAAACCAAACATATAATATTTACAAGAAAAATATTTAGATTTAATTTGTGGTAGATAGACTCCTAAAGTAGTCCTATGATTCTTGCCTCCTTGTTCTCACACCCTGTGTGATCCCCTCTCTTTGACTATGTGTGTGATTTGCTTCTATACCATGGAATACAGCAAAGAAAATGGCATGTAGACAGAAGATTTGAAAAACATTACCAATGAATTTTACCTAATTGATATCATAGACTATACATTAGTATAGGTATTTATGGTAATTATTAGGTAATTATACCTAATACATAAATTAGGTATTTATGGTAACATTTCCAAATAAACATGGAGCATTCACCAAGATAGACCATATTATAAATAAGAAACATGTCTCAGTACATGTCAAAGATTGGGAGAATATGACTTTTGCCTATAATGTAATTAATTAGAAATTAAAAACAATAATTTTCCATAAAATCTCCAACTATCTTTAACTTAAGCAACAGATTTCAGAAGACCCTATAAGGCCAAAAGATCTTGTGAGTAATTAGAATATATTTTGAACTAATGATATCTAAAGGATAATGGAAGTATTTGGCAAAATACATGAAATACAGCTAAAGCAGTATTTTTAAAAGGCAATGATGTCAAGTGGCTATGTTAGAAAGAAGAAAAATGTAAAATAATTGTATGTATTTCCATCTTAAGAAGTAAAAAACAAACTAAACTCTAGCAAATTAAACCCAAGATAAGTAGAAAAAAGAAAATAAGATCATTGAAGGCAGCTACCAATAAAATAGAAAATAGACAATTAAAGAAAATGAATAAATCAAAGTTTGTTCTTTGAAAAGTAATGTAATTATTAAATATCAAGATAAAAATATTACTAATATCGATAATAAATAAGGGATCTTTTTAATCATTAAAAAATAAGGGAATATGATGAACAATTTATACTAATGAATTTTGCAACATACTCAACATGGAAAAATCATATGAACGATGTGAATGAACAAAATCAATATAGAAAGAAATAGAAAATATGAATAGTCCCATATATTGTAAAAAAATTAAATTTGTTATTTAGAATTTTTCTCAAAGAAAACTACAAGTCTAAATGATTTCACTGGTGAATTCAATCAACATTACATGAAAGAAAGTCTACCAATCTTGAACACATGCTTTGAGAAACAGAGGAGAGTTCATTTTTCAACTGACTTTATACACAAACCTTAAAATGCCAAATCCGATAAAGATATTAGGAATAAAAGAATTACAGACCAATGTATCACATGAATATAGATGCAAAAATTATTAGCAAAATATTAGTAAATCAAATTTAGCAATACATAAAAAAGTAACACAGCATTTCCAAGTAGGGCTTATCCTAGGAATTCAAGATTGGCTTAGAATTTAAATATTAATTATTGAAAGTTATCATCTTAATAGGATAAAGGAGATCAACCATGTGATTATTCCAAGAAATAACTCTGGATAGGTTATTGCTGAAAAATGTGTCCAGAAAAATAAAAGCATG
>JAQQSY010004929.1:0-11996 GCA_028646535.1 Procyon lotor | reverse complement strand
AAGAAAGAAAGAAAGAAAGAAAGAAAGAAAGAAAGAAAGAAAGAAAGAAAGAAAGAAAGAAAGAAAGAAAGAAAGAAAGAAAGAAATTTCTCTCCAGTACAGCAATCATCAATACTTCTGAAAATGTTTGCTCTGGAAATTATTTTAGAATATTTCCATTGGATTATACTCAATTGAACTTTTGTTTGTTAAGGTCAAAGGGAAATGAATAAATGCCATCAATTTAGAAGCCATCACACCCAGCGTCCTTTTCCGTATCACTGTGAATTTGATGGCGTTAAAACATTTTTATAGGTAAAATAAATGTCAGTTTTGCAAAGTGCGATAGCAGACCCTGAGAGACAAATGGCCGATCCATTGAATCTCTGGCTACTGCACGACTTCCTCACCTCACAGGAGACTTGGGCTTTTCATATTTCTCTTTACCCAGAGAGCAAAGCCTGCACGGCTTCTTTCAAATGGTAACTCTCTCTTATCCTGAAGAGTCGCCTCATGATACACTAATCTTGGTTGTGAGGTGGTGGGTTGGTTTAAGAAAAGAAAAGAAAATACAAGTACCTGAAGAGCATTCCAGGATTATAACACCATCGTGAACAGAGAGCAAAGACGAGAGGAAAAGGCAAGGCTAAATTCTTGGGTTACGCGAGAGGGTTGCGCGGCTTTGCGCCTAACGGCTCACAAATTCATGAGGTAATACGCAGGGAAAATGTGGTATTTTATCAGAATGTCATTCAAATATAAGGTTTAACATTCACATCACAAGAGCAAGCGCAAAGTAAAACTATGCTGGGGTAGGGGTGGGGGACGCGGGGAGGGGAGAGAAGCAGCGAGAATAAGCAGTGTGATCAAAACAGTGCTTGCTGGAACAGAGAATGGGAAGTAATGGCTAGAGGAGTTTTGGAGGCAGTGGACTGAACTTTCTGAAATATGTGGCTGGTTATGACATGTGAAGAAGCAATTACCATTAAGGGAAGAAACGCGATTTCAAAGCTCATTTTCCATTCTTCTGTATCCAACCTGAGACTACACCTTCCAACCGCAAAGTGAAAAAAAAAAAAAAAGCAAGCCGAGACGGACAGAAATCACACCAGTCTCTTCCCCGGTACGAGGGCCATCAGAGGTTGCTTTACTCATAAGCAAAAGGTGAAAAGTGATGTACATACTGCCCGAGGTTTTTTGTTTTGTTTTGTTTTCACCGAAACAGAGCGATACTCTACGGTGCAGAACAGACAAAATACGTTAATTAGAGAAGTCTTTCCTCAACATGCACATGGTTTCACGAGTTAAAAAAAAAAAAAAAAAAGCACAGAGATAAAGAATCATTTGTCCAAAAGGATAATAATTTTGAGTAATATATTCCCTGGAAGCAAAGCGAGTATGTTCAGAAATGCTGTTCAGATTAGTCTAATTCTATAGAATCCAAATGTGCACCAAACACTGCACTTTTTATGTTAAATTGCTGTTGAATTTGTTAACCCACAACTGATTTCCTGTGTTATGGAATCTTGGAGATTACAGCTAACTTGAAGCAACAGGGATAATTCTTGACAGTTAATGGTACATTTGTATGCATTTTCCTGAAAGGCCAGCATCTTGAGGCCTCAAACCGGTGGCTCAACATTGCCCCCTACCGCTTGCAACTGCAAACACGGGAGGTGGGCAGGCACAGAGCAGGAAATGGAGGCGGCGGGTGCCAACCTCCCCCCGCCAGCACACATACCAGATGGCAGTGCCCTAACAGAGCCACAGAACCTTAGACTTTCCCAATGATTATTATCTTCTGTCTCTTCCAATAGCAGAAATAAATTATTATGAATTTGTTAAAAGTCATTTAGAAAGGCTTGAAGCCATCCTTGAATTTAATTTAGAAGTATCATCCCTTTTATCTTGGCCCAAACCTTCACTCTGCTGATAACGATCACCCTGAGGCTGGCTGAGGAGAGACACTGGGGCCATTGATTTCACTCAGAACACTCGGTAATGCCACTCCAACTGCAGGGAAACTCGCTCTGGAGCGTTCCCAAGACTGCTCTTCTTCTTGGTATTTTTTGCACAAGCGTCATAAAGTAAACAGAAGATATTCCACCTAACTAATGTGCCTTGGCCCGATTTAAAAAAAGAAATTAGAACTAAAGCTTTTAAATGAATTCATAATGAGTATAATTGGTAAGCTCACAATACCGAAGGCTATTCTTTCGAAGAAGAAAAAAATAAAACCTTGAACAGAAGCAATGCAAATTTTCTTTTTTGGTTTTTTTTTTTTTTTTTTGGCTTTTTTTATGGGGTTTTTGTTGTTGTTGTTGTTGTTGTTTTGTTTTTCGGTTTTTTTTACAAAATCAATGAGCTCCTTTCTTACTTATTTGCCAATTTGAATTTTCTAATCTGTGGAGTTGTCAAGTTATGATCCCAAAGTCAACCTGATGTCTTAGAGTCAAAGTCTGGCAAATAAAGAGGTCCTTCTAACTCTTATGTGAATGGACAAAACCAAAATAGCACAGTAAAAAACTCCCTGAAACTGAAGCTGCCTTTATATATACATCCCATAAAAATGGAGCATACTCCACACAGGCTAATTTTAGGAACAGAACTAACTAAGGAGATTAAGGCATAGAGTTTTCATTACCTCCAACTCCGTTTTACAATGCTCAGTTTTCTACCGAGACTCCAGTCTTCGGAGGAATCCATTTTTGTGATACTATTAGTACAACAAAAGGAGGATTATAACATTCCTTCCTCAGACATATATCCGTGAAAAGGCATGATTTAAAGATGTGAGGCAAGGTCTGGCAGGCAAGGACTTCCGGACTCTGACCTAGACTTTCAAACTGAGACCCCTTCTGGGCTGTGACTTGCTATTTTCATTATTGTAAAACAGGGGGGAGCAGCAGCTACGCATTTTTGCAGACCAGTTCACTGTTCCCAGCACACTTCCCGGTCGGGACAGTGGTACCACCTCTAGAGTTCGGCGGGTTTTTTTTATCACTTTTCCACTACCTTCCAAAGCCAACAGTCTGGAGGAAGAATGGCGAGGCAGTGGAGGGCATGACCCTTGAGCCAGCCTTCCTGAGTTCAAATCCCAGTTGTCCCACTGCAGGGGCTGGATGATCTTGAGGAAGTTATGTAAACCTTTTGTGGTTCAGTCTGCTGGTTTATGAAATAGAGAACCATCAAACCTACTTTATGGGGTTGTCATAAAAGTTAAATAAGTTATATATAAAACATTCGGAATAGTGCCTGGCACTTCATAAGCATCCCGTAAGAGTCCACTATTATTACTATTATTTAAATTAAGACTTAATTCAAAACTTGCAAGTAGCCTCAACTATATCCCCTGACTCCTCGCTCCAGGAGGGCTGTCTGTCCTTCCCCATGTGCAATCTTGTTAGTGCCCTTCCTGGGGCCCAATGTTCCTCTCCCAATGCCCTATCTGACCCTACTTCTCCCCATCCAAAGTCCCCGAAAGCCACATCTGCTGTTTCACAACAGTCTAGATCCAGTGTTCCGAATTTAATACTCCCTCCTCTGGACTGTGATTTTTTTTTTCTTTTAATCTCTATTACAGGCTTTCATTTTAGCTAATGTAACACCTGGCTACATTCATGTCTCTCTCCTTGTTAAATGAATGTAGCGGTTAAGAGCACAAGCCATAGAGCCAGACTGCCGGGGTCTCGATCTTGCTCAGTCACTTTATGCTGTGACCTTGGGCGAGGCACTTAATTTCTCAATGTCTCAGTTTTCACATCTATAAATTAAGACTCATAAGGGTTTCTACACTTCGTAAGGCTGTTGTATGAAGTTTCAGAAGTTAATATGGGGAAAACCCTTAGAACGGTGCCTGGTGAATCTGAAAATGCAAATGAATTTTAAATCTTCTAGCTGCACGGTTGTTCCCTCCGCGGCACTTCCTAGCCTGTGTCCAGCATGGTGCCTTGTACGTTGGAAATACTCAATAAAACACTCACTGAACTAGACTGGGCTTTCTGACAAAATCAGGGCCGCTCCCTACCGAGAGTTACCTGACTCAGTAGTTTAGAATAATGAATTCTGCATTTGCCTATGCAAATTAGGCAGCGGAGGAGCGGCACAGCAGAGCATCCCAGAAAATATGGCCCCGGACCTCATGTACTTACCACACCTTCCATCTTCTTCCACAGTTCTTCCAGCTGGGCCATGGGCTGACACCACCAATCAGTGCATTTTCTGTATCGATTTCCTTGAAACCAATACTGTCTCAGCCACTCGAACTCGACCTGGGGACCATAAGGAGAAGGCCATTGTTATAATGCCCTCGTGAGGGACAATCAAGGACAATAATGTCGTCACTCGATTCTCCTCCAGTCACTTAATTGCCATGGGGTGAGAAAAGGTGAGAAAAGCTCAGCCTAGCCAGTTTCCAATATAACCTGGAGTCTCCAGAGCATTTCTGCAAAGCCAAGAAAAGAGCAGTCTTAAAACTGAGGTCCTCTTAGCGACACAACCTCGCTGGGGCTGGGGCGGGGTTTTCCATCACATTTATTAGTCATATGTGAGGAAACTGTATATTTGTCAGCAAAGCCTAAAAAAAAAATTAATAAAAATAAATTTTACCAAAAAAAGCAAAACAAAACCCAGATACTGAGATCCTAAAGTATATGGCAGCCTGCACTGTGTGTGATCGGGAAGACATAATCAAATTCAGCTCTTATTAAACATCTTTAATGACTAGTATTCAGAGCAAAACACAGACACATATTAAGAGATATCAATTTCAGGTTCCTGAGACTTAAAATCATAAAGAATTTACCAAGGGCCAGGAGGAGCCGGTGAGAGTCCTAGTCCTTATAACGAAACAATACAAAGTGAATTTTGGGGGTGTGCATTAAAGCTACAGTCATTCAAACTGTTACTTTCCAACTCAGGGCACATGACAATAGGTAGAAAGAACAGCAAAGACATTAATAATTGCTTTTCCTTCCCATGAACCTACTATGGTTATTATTATGGTTATTACTTGCCACCTTAGCACTTCTCCTTCTATTTTAGCAAAACCCCACTATTCATTTGGTAACTGACTCCCTCCGCCAGTCCCAGTCCATGTGGTCTGGGGAGAGCTCCGGCCCCAATACCAGGGGTGGAGTGTGCCACCCAAGTGTCAGCCACTCAGCTCACCACATCTCTCTAGTTACAGAATCGGGTCTTGGGGTAATCACCGTATGTTCAATCACAATAAATCCGAAGACTGAGAAGATTCAAGAAGACCATTCTACAACCATTTCACCACCAAACAGGGAAAATGGAGACAACAAAGTACAAAGATAAAAAAATGAAAACCAGGTGCTGGTGATACCACCTGGCTCTTGATCAAGCTGTTCCTGAAGCCTTTTCTACTTAAGCCAATTCAGGCTAAGTTTTCTGTCCCTTGCAAATGAAACGATCCCAATGTATTCAGATGAAAGACAGTAAAGCTTTGGAAGGGTAAGAAACTGTTTTCTACCCACTTTCCATATCTTCAAAAACTCATCTTCAACTTGAAAAAAATCAAATTTTACTGTCAGAGTACAACTCTATTCATCCCCCAAACTCTTTTTACCTCTGCCATCTAAAGAAGTAGAGAGCTTTCACGGCTTAATATTGGGTCATCTGACTTCGCTAAGGTAATCGTGTTCCCTACACAGACAAACTATTGTAATCTTTACCTGTTACCACAAAGAATTTTTGTGTTTATCCATGTTGAACTTTTCATGAGGCAAACAAAAGCAACTTGTGAAGATTTAACAATGGTGAAAATGGCTCAAATAACTAACCTAAGAACACCCAGTCATATGAAAGGGTTTCAGTTTACATTAACTCAATGTTTGTTTGATATGTAGAACTGATTTCAGTTAAAGCTGTTTAAACAAAAAAAAAAAAAAAAAGGAATGTAGACAATATTAAGACAATAGTTGCTGAACCTTATCTGTGGCATTAAGAGACAGCTGTTAACAGAAGTAAACTTGACTGCTTTGAAGGGAGAGCGAATACAAGTGTAGTTCAACTTCTCTGAAGATACAGGTTTGACGACATTATTTATTACGAGACGAGTTATTTTTAAGAGACTTTGCATGGAACAAATAGCCCATCAGCACGGCATCACACCCTATGTCAGGGAGAGCTGAAAAGATTTTCCTACCTTGGGGTAGGTTATTTCCTTGGGGCTGGTTATTTCCATTGATGAGGACAAAAGATGTCGGGCCCCGGCTACTGTGGGGTCCCAGGAAAGAAAACTGATTATGCTATGTAATTAGTTTGTTCAACCTATCAGGGTATACCCAAGAGTTTGGTAAATTAAAACTGAGAAGGCAGGAGAGAGGCATAGTTGGTAGAGTAAGGGCTCCGTTACCAAGTGGCGGGGTCACCTGTAAGGATCATTACGTTACAACCACAGAGAGGTTTGTGGGGAGGACCAGTGAGCCAAGAGCAAACAGCCTACTATATGCTAGATGCTAAGAAAGCAAACTGAATGAGGCCATGAGGCCTAGGACTTGTCCCCAAGGAGCTCACAATCCGATAAAATTTTCTTAGCAGGAAACATTTTAACGTCCCGTCAATTCATGCCCGCCCGCCTCCCACCCAGGCCAGTCAGGAAAGCTCAACACTGAGGACTTGCTCCCAGCAGAGGTTTATTCATGAGCTGAAGTACTGCCCAGGAGATGATAATCTTTCTGGGCATCAAATCCACTGGCATGCGTTTTATTCAACTCTGGAACCTTTTTCGTCTCAGGGTCGTGGGCAGAAAAATGACAGGATCTGAAGCAAATGTCCCCCTCACCACTTCCCCCACTGCCAAGAGAAGCTGCTGGCTGCTTTCGTAAAAGTAATTAAGGAAGCAAAAAGGATTTCCAGCCCCTTGATTCAGAGTTTGGGTTACAAAAAAATAATAATAATAACCAAGCAAAAGAAAGTTATTTTATTTTTTTCCTCCCTAAACTGTGGGGCTCGGAAAGAAAAAGATGCTGGGGGGACACTGCACAGAAGCTCAAGGGCCAGGACTCAGAATAGAAGGGAAGCCTGAGTTTCTTCAAGGCTAAAAAAAATAATAATAAGTAAATCAATCAATCGATCGATCAAAGGCCAACCATAGCGACTGATCAATCAAGTTCTCAGCATGACAGGAGTAATAAGGTCTCCATCCCTTCAGCAAAGTCCAGCACCCAGGAAGCTCGTAATGATCAGAGCAGAAACAGACAAGCCATCAGGAGGGCTGCGGCTGACTGGAGGCCAAGGACACGCCACAGGTGATGCAGACCCCTGAAGATGTGAGCCTCAGGGAGATGACGCACAGGAACCCCCTGGAAGTTCTCTCGGGGTTCATGATGCTTGTGAACCAAACTCCCAGACTTTGGAAGTGCCGTTGAAGGAAATTCGCTATGATTCAATCTTTTGGGCCAGTGCAACACAAAGAGAAGCAATGCCCCCGGGCATTTACCCAAAGCCTACTAACAACCTCGAGGCTTTGCCGGTTCCTGAAGGGATGTCTACATCATCAGAGAAATATGAAAATGTGTCCACAACAGTGTCAGCTCCGTAACTGACTCGGAAAACCATCTTTTATGAGCCTCATAACCAACTTGTACCTGGAACAGTCTAAAAGATGGGTCAAGAACATGTTTCTCCTAAAAGATGTCTTAGGTAAGTCTGAAGGGGAAGAAACCTGACTACTCGAAACCTTGGGCATTCAGCAGTCAAGTTCAAAATCATATTTACGAGCTCCTCCATCAGTTCATATTGTAAATCATCTCCATTCTCTTACAGGGGAGCAATTGTCACCTCCTTTTCTTCTGCCACGTTAGTGTGGGCTTTTCGCTCTGCCCCAGCTCAGCTCACGCAGTGCCCGCATGAGATGCGTGAACAGGCCCGCTGGGGTTCATGTCTCACTGTCCTAACTAGACTGAGTTATCTCACTGAGAAAGCCGTGAGACCAGGGAGAGATGCTACCGCCCGGTGTACAAAGAGCCACACTTTAAAGACCCTTTCAAAGTGACTTTAAAGAAGATGTAGGTCTGACCAGACCAGACCATGCAGGAAGATTCCGCTCTCAACTGGACAAAAAAAATCTTTGCCGAGCATCTTAAATTAGGAAAAAATAACTAAGGGTATATCAGTTCTAATCCCTCAAGTTCCCAAATCGCTTAGTTAGAAGCCATCTAAGGAAAACAAGCCACAACTGCACCCAGATAGCCGGAAAGCCCGCAGCACATAAAACCAAGGGCTTTGTCCTATAATTGGTGCAGCGAAGGCACATGGCTTTTAAGAAAGAAGAAAGCAAACAATAAAGAACCCGAGGGAACTATTACGGACGTGTGTGCTATTGCTTAACCACGGGACATGGTGGAAAGCCGGCATGCCAGTGCTCCGTGCCAGGCCAGTGTGTATGGCTGAAGACTAGTATCTGACAGTAGGCCTTGACATATGGAATTCATTCTTCAAGGGGATGGCCTGAAGACTCAAAGAACGGGATGGGGGGTGGGGGGGATTGGATAAGACGAGCACACGCACGCTATTTAGATCCAAGATTTCTCTCTCCCGTCAACCCTAGACCAGTCTCAAGGGGCTAACGTTTCTGATCTATCTCTATGCCACTTCGCTAACATATACAATGTCAAAAGCAGCCAGTCACTTTGTGAGGCTAATGGGTTCAGATGACAATATTCTACTGTTAGATAAACAAGGTGATTGTTACAGACTGCCCCCCACCCCCCACCGGTTGATGATAACAAAACATCTCAGTCAGTCACAGAAGAAGGCCAGAAGCACAGGGGCCAAAAGAGCCCACATGAGCCTGAATCCTAACATCACAGGTTTGTAGAGAAGACTTACATTTCCATATTAGGATTTCTTTACTACAAATACGGAGAAAGACAAAACTTTGCTCCCAAGTCTCATTCAGTGAGATCACGAGGCCCACAAACGCTTATCTTCCTTGAAGTTCTAGCTATCAGCAATGTCCCCAGCAAGGACAGAGAGAAGAAAAAATGGGACACTTATCAGGCACAATGAGGGGAAGAAAGTCAGCCCAGTGTGCAGCAGGTAAGGACGCATTCCTTTGCCTTCGGTTCTGGAGATTACGGCAATGTTTCCCAAAGTGTGGAGCAGTTCATAAGATCCTAAATATCTCTTTAAAGACATTATATGATATTGTGGAAGCAGACACTGTTTCTCCTCTGTTCCAAAGCCCTCAACAGCTCCCCATTTCCCTCTGAGTAGATAGGAGAGTGGTTGTCCTGATAGGGAGCTCCAAGGACTGATACAATCTGCTGCTTTCTAGTGCCCTAATACCACCTCCGTGACCTCATGTCCTCTAACTCACAGCTCGACTCCTGCCATTCAAACTAGACTGTCCCTTACCGAGTCTGGAAACATCAGGCATCCGCCCACATCAGATTTTGCGGTGGTTTCTCCCTCTACCCAAATGCGGTTCCCCAGATATCTCCATGGCTCACTCCTCATGTCCTTCAAGCCCCTGCTTGTGGCACAGCTTCTCAGTGGGAATGTTTTCTAGTTCTCTCGTTCCAACCTACTGCGTGATGAACAGATGCATTAAGCTCATTACCTGTCATCTCCCTGCACCAGAACGACTGTCTTACTTACCAGTGTATCCTAGAGCACACCGAGCGTACCGGGCACAGGGTCAGCCATTACTTGTTGAAAGGACAAAAGAGAACATTTTTGATTTTCAAGTTCTCCATCAATCCCTTCCAAGAGAAAGTTGCAGATCGGTGATACCCTTCAATAGTTCTCTCTCACCTGGGAATCTCTTTTTTGCCTTCTGTTTTTTTTTTCTTTGTTGCCTTTTAATGTTTTTCATTTTGAGGTATAATTTACCCGTGACAAAATTCACCAATTTGAAGCATAACATTCCATGACTGTTAGAAAATGCATGAAGTTGTATGTGAATCTCCCTTCTCCCAAGGAGAATGGAGACTTGAGGCTCAGAGCCTTCTCCCAGCAAAAGCATCTGCTGGAAGATGGTTACACTGCTCTGATTTCACTGGTAAGATTTTTCTGGTTCCTTTTTCTTTTGGCTAGTGGTACGGGCTTCTACTTGAGGTGGTAATACAAAGCTTCCTTTTCAAAGAAATGTATTTACATAAAAAATGAGCTGAGCTATGGGGCACCTGGGGGGCTCAGTCAGTTAAGCATCTGACTCTTGATTTCGGCACAGGTCACGATCTCAGGGTCGTGGGATCCAGCCCCACGTCAGGCTCTGTGCTCAGCGGGGAGGCCACTTGGGATTCCCTCTCTCTCCCCCTCACCGCTCTTTGCCTCTCTCTAAAATAACAAATAAATCTTTTTTAACAAATGAGCTGATTTTTTAGAAGTATTAACTAGACGGCAACATGTATGGTCCAAAGATAAAGCAAAAGCAGAAAGGGTGTCATTGGGAGCAGCAAAGTTTGTGAAACCTTGGCTGGTGGGATCCTGCCGGCCTGACGAGACTGCAGAACTGCCCCTCATTTTGTAAACAGCAAGCAAGACACTGCCACTCGCTCTTGGGCTCCACCCATGATTCCCATCGGTCTTTGCGGGGAAGACCTCTGCATGAGTCTTGTGCTTCCGCCAAGTCTTATGAGCAAGGCACTGACTTCCTTCCAGCTCAGCCTCCCATCGCAACAATGTCTGGCATAGCGAACACCCTTGAAAGATATGGTTTCTCCTCCAGAACAAAGGGCAGGGAGGCGAATAGTCCTGGAGGATAAATACGGTATCTTGCTTGGAGCAAAGGTAATAGGCAAGCTTACTACCTATTATAAAAGATTCGGCTTCCCTTGGCTCAAGTTCCTCTCCTATAACACAAGCCCTGTGTGCCCCCAGGTTATGGGCCCACTCTGCATTGTCCTGTGGGGAGAGAGGCTTGCAGAACTGGCACAAAAACACGGACACTCGGGCTACTGCTGTCCTTCTGAGTAATTAAACTGCTCTTTGTCTCTCACTGAGGAATTTCCGGGCTCATACCCATATGAAATTACGGCAGATCAACTTGTTAGCTTGCAAGTAGCTTCCCGGTTCTTGAAAGTCTCACCTCGTTGTGGATTTCTTCTCCTTGTTTCAGAACGGCAGGCTCCAAGGATTTCAGAGAAATATCACCACTGTCGGCCTCGCTGCGGACATTCTGCAGAGCCAGCTGGCAGCGCTGTACAATATAATCCAAGGTTCCGGTCGAGCACTGCAGAGACAGAACCAGCCATCAGGACTGTAAGCCAAAGTCAAGTTTACCGTACCGCGCTTCCGGGGATGTTCACATTCATCCCTTTCCCATATATTCGCCTGTTGTCCCCAAAGCTCAGCCCATATTCAACTTAAGAATTACTATAGCGGCCTGCTCCCTGGACTCTGTGTTGCCAGCTTGGCCCTGCTTGGGCCATGCTCCTTGCTGATTTTCTCTTATCATGTGGGCCTTATATCACTAAACTGCAGGCTGCCTGAGGCTAAAGCCATTTACACACGTATATATGTATATATGTGTGTACACACACACACACACACACACACACATCATTTTATTATATATTTTTTTCTACAGATACTACAGCATCTAGAACCAAGTCCTAAACGTAAAAGAAATTTAGTAAGTAGTTTTTGGATGAATAACTAATTAACCAAGAAGTCGAAGACACTGAGTGTTATAAGCGGTCGAGCCTAACAATGGGAAAGAAAGGTCACCAGACTGATCGGTTCAATAGCCCACAAAATGGAACAGTAACAGCGGGGGGGAAAAATTGAAGTTATAAACACAGGGCAAAGAACTCATTTTCCTTTTCTGCAAAAAACCAAGCAGCTGCAGTCCTTGGCGGAATAGGTTCTTCAAAGGATGGAGAATATGTGGCTCATGCCCTCAAGGCAAGTTCAAAGGCATAAGTTAGTACCTTGGTATTGGCAAGGGCACAGATAACTAGTTCATCCCTCTCTTTGTCTGTGGGAGCAAAACAGAGGTCAAATGGACAACTCTCCCTTTGAATCATAGAGATCAGGAAAAAAAA
>JAQQSY010004928.1:0-11997 GCA_028646535.1 Procyon lotor | reverse complement strand
AGCCCCGCATCGGGCTCTCTGCTCGGCAGGAAGCCTGCTTCTCCCGCTACCATTCCCTCTGCTTGTGTTCCCTCTCTCGCTGTGTTTCTCTCTGTCAAATAAATAAAATCTTTAAAAAAAAAAAAAATGAAGTTATCTGAAAGAGCTTAGGTTAAATTGGTACTATTGGTTCCTTGAGAGTTTGGTGCATTTCACTGGGGGAGCTGTTATCTTCTTTGTGGCTCTGTGTGTAATTATAAATTCAGTTTCCTTGGGGCGCCTGGATGGCTCACTGCATTAAGCCTCTGTCTTTGGCTCAGATCATGATCTTGGGGTCCTGGGATCGAGCCCCACATTGGGCTCTCTGCTCAGTGGGGAGCCTGCTTCCCCCTCTCCCTCTGCTTGCCTCTCTGCCTACTTGTGATTTCTTTCTCTATGTCAAATAAATAAAATCTTTTTTAATTAATTAATTAATTTTCCTTAGTAGATACAAGACTCTTCAGGTTATCTATTTCTTATTGAATGAACTTTGGTACTTTGTATAATTCAAGAAATCTATCCATTTTAACCAAGTTGTCAAATTTACTGGCCTGGGGTTTTTCACAATATTTCCTTATTATCATTTTAATATCTGCAGGTTCTGTCTTGATGTCATCTGCCTTGTTGTGATATTGGTAATTTGTGTCTTCTCTTTTTCCTGAACAGTTAATCTAAAGGCTTATTAGTTTTATTGATTTGCTCAAAGGAAATAGCCTTTATTTTGTTGATTTTCTCTATTGTTTTTCTGTTTTCCATTTTACTGATTTCTGCTCTGATATTTACTAGTCCCTTCTTTATTTTGGGTTGTATTTGGCTCTACTTTGTTTTGAATTTTCCCTCATTTCTTAAAATGGAACCTGACATTGATTTGAGGTTTTTCTTCTTTCCTTTATATATAAATTATGTTTCTTGTAGACAATATATAGTTGGGTCTTGTACTTTTTATCCACTGTCAAAATATGCCTTTAAATTGGTGTATTTAGACCATTTGCATTTAACGTGGCTATTGACATAGAGTAATATCTACTATGTTTGTAACTGTTTTCTGTTCATTATACTTGTTCTTTGTTTTTTCTCCCCCTCTTTTACTGGATTCTCTGGGATCAACTGAGCACTTTATATGATTCCATTTTATCTCCTCCTTTAGCATACCAATTATGCTTTAAATATCTTTAAAATGATTACCCTAGAATTTGTAACACCTGATCAAAGTCTAGCTTCAAAAAATACTACGATGCTTCACGTGTAGTGTAGGTATCTTATAACAGAGTTTCTTTGATTTTCCCAATTTCCTAGAGTTTTTCCTGATTTCTCTCTCTTGTCCCTCATGGAATGCTGTCATTCACTTCACTTATCAGTATGTTATAATCATTGAATACATTGTTACTATTACTTTAAATGATCAGTTATCATTTAGATCAGCTCAGGATAAGAACAAACAATGATTTTCTTTCACTTTCATTGATTTCTTTTTCAATGTTCCTTGTTTCCTTATGTAGATCTGAGTTTTTGACCTTTTTTATTTTCCTCCTGTCTGAGGAACTTCTTTTAACATGTTGTGGGCAATAGGTCTCCTGTCAATGAATTCTCTTAGTTTGGGTTTATCTGGGGAAGTTTTTATTCTGCTTTCATTTTTGAAGAAAAATTTCACTGGATATAGATTGTTCAATTGGTAGACTTTTTTTTTCTCTCTCTCAACATTTTATTTTAATTTTTTAATTTTTTATTTTTTTTATTTTTCAGTGTTCCAAGATTCATTGCTTCTGTACCACACCCAGTACTCCATGCAATATTTGCCCTCCTTAATAGCCACCACCAGGCTCACCCATTCCCCCATCCCCTGCCCTCTAAAACCCTCAGTTTGTTTCTCAAAGTGCACAGTCTCTTGTTTGCATGGTTTCTGACCAGAAGCCCAATATGATTCCTATCACTGTTTCTCTACACTTATGACCTTTCCCTGCCTCCCCTGGCTTTTTTCAAGTTTTCATCCATTGTCTGTCTTTGTTTTATTTTGTTTTGTTTTTGCAGCCTGAATATAATATTCCAGTTCTCTTCTGGTTTGTTTTTGCATTTATACTGCTTGGTGTTCTCTGAGCTTCTTGGATCCATGTTTTGGTGTCTGTCACTTGGAATATTCTCAGCCATCATTATATCAAATATTTCTTCTGCTCCATTTCCTCCTTCTTCTGCTCTTGGTATTCTGATTATGCTTGTATTCCTTGTTTTGAACTTATCCTACAATATTTCGATGGTATTTTACTTAAAGTTTTTTTTTTGTATTTCAGTCAGTTTGCAAAGTTTCTATAGACATATCTTCAAGCTCACTAATTATTTCATCAGTTGTGTCCAGTATATATCAAAGGCAGTTTTCATATCTTTAAGTATTTTTAATTTTTACCACTTACTTTTGATTCTTTCTCAGAGTTTTCATCCTTCTGCTTACAATACCCATCTGTTCTTGCATGTTGTCTAATTTTTTCCATTAGAGCTCTTTTTTAATACAGATTTTATTCATTTATTTGCAAGAGAGAGCACAAGCAGGAGGGAGAGAGAGAGAGAAGCAGGATCCCCACTGAGCAGGGAGCCTGATGTGGGGCTCAATCCCAGAACCCTGGGATCATGATCTGAGCTGAGGCAGATGCTCAACAGACTGAGCCACCCAGGCACTTAATCCATTAGAGCACTTAATATTTTCATTGTTGTTGTTTTAAATTCTCTGTTTCTGTCTTGGAATGCATGTGCTGTGGCTGATGCTAGGTTCAGGGGAAAGACTCTAACCCTGTGACTGGTTGGTGTGTGTGTCTCTAACAAGGCCTTGGCCTCTGGTCCTTAAAGCTCAAAATAAAGTTTTATACCCTGTGCAATATACAGGTCCATCAGATGGTTGCTCATGAAAAAAGCAGTCATTAGAGAATGAAAAACAAAGAAAAAATACTTCCACAAAGATGAAAAAGAGTGAAACAAAGAAATCAGCCATGCTGAAGTCTATATTTGTAAGAGCAGACAGCTTACTAAGACCCTTAAAGCCCTCTGATTATGACACATTCTCATCTTGATCCTCAGGGTTGTAGGTTGTGGAGAAAACACCCACTGTGTCCTGTGGCATCAATGTTCATGAAAAGTGGCCCTGAATGCCTTATCCCCAAACTTCCTACTAGACCAGAAGCTACCATGATCCTACTGGTTAATTGTAAGACAGACAGTGAACATGGATGGGTCCTCTTAAGTGATGAAGCATATCAACAAGCCAAAGGGATACTCTACACTCTGCTGCTGGCTTAGACCCAAGGTCTCTAAAGCTAACATGGTGACAACCATGTAGGATTCTCCTAATCTTGATGATATTTATTGGGACTTCCTGGAGGAAGAAGCTGTAGTAGGCTGAATAATGGCCTACCAAGATGTACACATCCTATTGCCAAACCTTTGAATGTTACCTTATATGGCAATGACTTTGAAGATGCAGTTAAGGATCTTGACATTTGGAAGGTGTGCTGGATCCCTCAAGTGGGCTCTAAATGCAATAACAGGCAACCTTATAAGAGGGAACCTAGGGAGATTTCATAAAGAAGAGAAAGCAATGTGATCACAGAGGCAAAGATTGGAGTGATGTGGCTACAAGCCAAGGAATGCAAGCAGCCACCAAAAACTGAGAGAAGCAAGAAGAGATTGTCTGCTAGAGCCTCTGGAAGGAGCACAACCCTGTAGACACCTTTGATTTCAGCCCAGTGAAACTGACTTCAGTCTTCTTGTCTCCAGACCTATGAAAATATAATTTTTGTGCTAAGCCACCATGTTTGAGATAATTTGTTTCAGCAGCCTCGTGAAATTAAGAGCTTACTGACATGAACTGAGTAGAGAAGATCCCCCTTGGAGCCTATGGCATAACCACCCAAACATAAAATTTAAGGAAGAGGGAACTGGAATAGGGGGTCTAGGTGTGATGTAAATGGAAATTTTAAAAAATTAAAGATTTAAGCAATTAGCAGGTGAAGAGGGCATTAATTGGCTCCTGTGCCTGTACGATGTTGGCTTTAAATTAACTTCAACTTTTGCCAAAATGAGCCAATTGGCTGATATATCTTCTGTTCTTCAACTTAGTAATTTATTTTGGGATCTACAAGACTTATGGAAATAGGTGTACACACCTGTGTTGTCCACCCAGCTTAACATTCACGGGCACAGCTTGTGGCCTTTTCCTCGCTCCTCTGGGTGTTCATAGCATATACCATTGAGATAAAAAATGAACATGCCTTCATGAGTTGGAATGCTTGCTGGTGGGGGCAATTATTAAGGAAAATTGGTGTATCCCAATTGTTATATCACTATTCTGAGCACTCCAGTGGGTGGGAGATTAGAGCCAGTCCCAGGTAGGTTCCATTTGAAACTGACACCAGGCAATTATTTCTCACGGGAGCATCCCCAAATTATAGGGCTTCACCATTCCCTTTATTTATTCAAGTGGCTATTAAAGTGGCCCTCGAATTGACTGATGGCTCATGAAGATGGCCCTGAGACCTAGGTCTTCACTTCCCAAGGTAACACTACTGCTGAGGTAAGCCCCCATTTCAGAGTTTCCAGGGCCACTTCCCACTGCTGCAGACTCTGTGATCACACCTGAGCTTCCCCACCTATCTGATTTTGGGTGATAACTCTGAGGAGTTCCAGCTCTTCTAGGACAAGCTGTATAAAACATCCCATCTCCTCCTCCCTGGAACTCATCCCCAAGTCAGTAGGGCCAACTGCTCCATCCCCTGATATGAAGTATGTTTCCAGGTCCTCAGTGTCTTCTTGAGGAAAATCTCCCATGACAGTCCATGGGTTGTCACACAATACGTTTTTGGCCTAACAGATACTGGTTCCCAAGTTACAATGATCCCCAGAAACCCCACTAAATTTAACGGAAGGATTCTCTATGTTTTTCAGGACATTACCAGGCACAAGCTGGAAAGCAAGCAAGTCTGCCATACACCAGCCATTTGACAGTAATTTGCCTTGTTTTTTCTTTGGTCACAGCTCCCACATGTACCCGCCCCCACCTTGGGTTTCCCTTTAATGGGATGTAGCTTCTAACTAGCTCAGTGTCCTACTAGAATAACATAGCTGAGGCCTGTACTATCAGCCTCGCCACATGGGACCCTGTACAGCTGACCCAACTCCTTACAATTGTTAATATGATCCAGGATGAAATGAAATGGAGCTTCCAAGTGCTGGGACCCATTTACAAGATCTCTGAAGTGAAGGGGTAATTATGCCCACTGTTTCTGTTTCATAGTCCAGTTTTGTCTGTTCATAAATGTGTAAAGAATGAATGGTGCCTTGCAGTGGAATACCACAACCCTAATGCCATCATCTCACCCATTAAGGTCCCTATACTTACTACAATTGATATGACCAAAACCATTCAATCTTCCACCCAAAATATTTGTTGCTATAGATTTGGCTAATACATTATATTTTCAATGCCTACTTTAACAGTTTCTAGGCCTCAGTTCACACTCACCCATTAAATGACAAAATACACATTTATTTAATTATCCATGGGGTGCCTCAATAGCCCAGCCATAGCATGCAACCTCTGTTGGCAATACTTTTACCTGATTGAGTTGTCCTCAGATACCCAGGATTGGAACTACAACCATGACATACTTTTGTGAGGAAAGTCTCTCATAGGGGACATAGAAGCACTCACCACTACATTTACTGAGAGGAGTTGAGCTAATGCCTGACTGTACATCTCAGTTATAAATTCTTAGGCATCACCCAGGCTGCTGAGGGCTGTTCCATTTCCTGATGTAGTTAAAAAGAAACTCCTAAATTGGTCATCCTTATCCACTCTCAAGAAGGCCCAACATCTTTTAGGTTTCTTTGGCTCCTGGAGGCAACATATTCCCCAATTGCATACCAACTACAGCCCACGTGTGCAATCTCCCACAAACTGGCCTACTTTGAACTAGGCCGTTTAAAGCAGAATGCTCTAGCATCAGTCCAAGGAACCATCTAACAGTTACTTTATTTAGTGCTTTCTGGAGATTCCTTTATGGTGAAATTTCTGGCAATGACTGCCTATGATTTTCAGAGTCTATGGACTACACACGATTGCCACCATGAGCTTCTGGTACAATAGACTGCTCATTTTAGCTCTGCATTACATGTCGTTAGAGCAACTTCTGCTTGTATACTGAGCCCTCCTGGAAACGGAGGCTCTCACAGAACCTGAACTTGTGACCCTCTGCACCCAGCTGCCCATTACACCTTGGCTCGTGGAAGAAGCACCCCACAAGATTTGCATTGCAACCAAGGCCTCCTTGCTGAAATGAAAACAGTACATACAGGATAGGGCCAAATGTGGTCCTCTAACTTATCCCATTGGCAAGAGGAGATGGATGGTCTTCCTGTCCTCAGTCCCTTGCCAGATGCCACAGTGCTAGAGGAAGTCACTTCTCTTTCACACCCCTTGGCTACCTGGAATCCTCTTGTGACCAACCAAGTGAACGACAAAGGAAGTTCATTTACTTTATGATGTCAGCACCATCATCAAATGTGATGGAGCTTGTTAGAGGTATGGTGCTCTTTCTCTCTTAACCAGGACATCCCAAAGGATGGCGCCACCAATTAACACAACTGACCAAACTCCAGGAAATTATATTGGTTTTGAATGATACCCTGACCAATAACTGGTGCAAGGACACATCTTTATAGGCTCTCTTGGGTCATTTCCAGTGGTCTAGCCATTTGGTCTGGCCACTGGCAACAACAATTTCTCATTTAAGGCTACCCACTTTGCAATAAAAAATATTGAAAAATTCTTAAAGCTACATATTAAGGTGATGGATATCTCTTATCCAGAGATAAAAAGCTACATATTAAGGTGATAAATAGCTACATAGTAAGGTGATGAATATCTCTGCCCACACCAATTGTTCCACTGATGCCCAGCTTAATGCCCAAGCTGATAGATTAGCACAAATTTTGGAGACTAGGACCAAACATCTGCAGACCTCATTCTCTTAATTCTGACCCAAAGGGCTCATGAAATAGAGGATCATCTGCTTTTCAGGCTTGGGTTGAAAGTACAGAGTATCACTCTCCTCTGCTCTTGCCCACATGGTGATAAGATAATTCACTCTTTTCAGGAATATCTGGAAGTAGCAATCTAGCAAGTAGGTCCCACTTCATGAAGACTGCTCCATTATAGTTGTTGTCAAATTCATTTTATTAGACCACCATCCCCCTTCACTGTTGCCGTTCATTATGTCTTGATTATGGTGAACCCATTTACTGATATCTTACTTACCCACCTCACTAGACATGCTGCTGTTGAAGCTAATAGGGCCTAACTAAAGTATCACTCATTTCCTTTGGAGTTCCAGACATTATCAACAACAGTGTCCAATAAACTGACTTTACTTTCTAAAATACACAACACCAGGTCCTTGAACAAGGTATTCAAAAGAACTTTCACCTTCTCTGTTGACTGAAGGCTGCCAGTCTTAGAGTATTACAATGACTTGGTCAAAAAAGTTCACTGAAATAAGAAAGAAAAACCATATGATATACCAGATGGATTTTTGTCCTTTCTTGCACTAGCCTTCATTATACTAAATTCCCACTTTTGAGGCCCCCTATGTCAAAATGCCATGAAAACACCTTAGTTGTCTTTCCTTGTCTTCTGTGGTGTCACTTGGCATATCAGGATTTATGAAGGTCACACTAAAGTAGTTATTCTTCCCTGACTCTCCTCCTCTCTCATCTACACCTTTTTTGTTTTTCCCCTATCCAAATTGAGATGGAAAGTGGAACAGGGATGAATTGTTAGTTGCATTCTATTCATTATTAAATAAGTGCCCCTCTGGCTATATTTTAGAGCTATTCTGTTATAAAGGAGAAGGAGGAGGAGAAGATGGAAGAGAAGGAGAAAAAATAATGATGGTGATGATGATATGCCTAAATCACAAACTTTGTTAAAATTTTCTGGTTACTAAGGATCTTTAATAATCTCAATAATTAGGTCATCCACAAAGTAGAGATCATAGCTCCAGGACTCACACTTAGAGCTGTGTGGATAGTAGAAATAGGCAATGATGATTGCAATTGCTGTTGTCCAGAAGCTTCCTTCACTAAGAAATGTGTGCTCTGCCCATCCACATAGGATAGATTCTGGAATGGAAACAGCAGTCTGTTCCCACTATGCCCATTGGCTCAGTTGCTCCTCAGTCCATCAGATTCTATCACCCACATACCATACATATTTTTGTTTGACCTTCTATCTTATCATAGCGTGACTATACCTACTTTGGGAAATAACCTAGGCCTGGGAAACTGTAGGTTATAGGAAGGACCCCACCTGGAAACAGAAAAGGTTTTTGTATTTTGGCCATGCTGTCACTGATACTTAGTTGGCCTTTTCAACAACACTACTATAGCCAACCACTAATTCGTAAATTCATTCCCACTCCATTGGCAACATTTTCTCAAGTTTAAAGCAGTCCCTATTGGCTACTTAAAATTCAGAAAGGAGTCACATTGCAAAGGAGTCCACACATACATTTGTGGAATGTCTCACTGTTAAGCCTCTTAAATTAATGTCCTAATGCCCAGATATTGCCTCTTAAAGTACATGTCAGATCATTAAAGAAAGGGCAATGGAAAGCTTCATGTGGGGATTATTATTATATCCTCTATGTGATGATAAAACTGTAGCCTGATTTTTTAGCTCATTTATCCAACTACATTTATCCTCTTTATCCAACTACATTTATACATTTCTGTGATTTTACAACCAACAAAACGTTATGATTTAAGGTCCTAAATTCAGCCCCAAATTATTACAAAAACATTGAGGACCATGGTCCCACTGTCAACCAAATCTGTTAAGGACTGATAATCCAACCTAGAAGCTGGACTCATCTCTGACAGTGACATCAGAATTGCAGCTGTACCAATTCCCTATGATGACCGCAGCCTTGCAAATGGAAATGGACTCATTCATCATGTTGATCCATGTCAACGGTTGGGCTCATCCCTAGGTGACATCTTCCATGACCCCAAGTCCTCATACCCCCATATCAAATGTCTCCTCCAGTGTTATACTTCTTCTGGTTGTTTGAGGGTCTCTAGTATACATTTTTATCTTATTATTGTCTACCTTCATATGACATAAACATCACATATGTAATAACATTACACTAGTATATTTTATTTCTCCTCTACTGGCCTTTGTGTTATTGTTGTCATATATATGTTATAAACAGCACATGAGTTATTATTTTTAAAACAGTTGGCAGTATTTGAAATATATTTAAATAATTAGAAAAATCTGTATTTACCATTTCCTGTGTTTTTTTCCCCCAAATATGTTTATTTTATCTTTTCAGTGTTACAAGATTTATTGTTCATGCACCACACCCAGTGCTCCGTGTAATACGTGCCCTCCTGTGTTCTTTATTCCCTTGAATAGATACATTTTTCCATCTGGTAACATTTTGCTCTGCCTGAGGACTTTTTTTTTTAATTTTTTTTTTTTTTTTTAGTTTTCTGGTAATATATTCGTGGAGATTTTGAATGGTAAAAAAGATATTATTCTGCCTTCCCTTTTGAAAGCTTTTATTGCCCAGTGTAGATTTTGTGTATGAACATTTTCTTTCATTGCTCTAAGATGTTGTTTCTCTCTCTTTCCATGTCCATTATTTTGACAGGTAATTTGCTGTCATCCTTATCTGTGTTTCTCTTAATGTACTATGGCTTTTTTCTCACTGTTTAAGATTTCTCTACAAATGCTCTTGAGCAATTTGATTTTGATGAGCATTAATACCTTTCTTCATATTTCTTGTCAAGCCTCCTATGTCTGTGAGTATATCATTTTCAGCAAGTCTGGGACATCATTATTTTTCTGCTCCCTCCTTTAGGGATCCTAACTACACATATATTAGGAAATTTGAAGTTGTTCTGCAGGTTCCAGGTAATCTATTCGTTTTTAAAAATTTCTTATTTCTTTCTTTCTGTGTTTTATAGTTATATAGTTTATTGCTGTGTTTTTTTTTCCTTTTTTTTTATTAACATATAATGTATTATTTGCCCCAGGGTACATGTCTGTGAATCGTCAGGCCTACACATTTCACAGCATTTAACATAGCACATACCCTCCCCAATGTCCACAACCCAGCTACCCTATCCCTACTCCCCCGCCTCCCAGCCACCCTTAATTCGTTTCATGAGTCTAGGAGTCTCTTATGGTTTGTATTGCTGTGTTTTTGAGCTTACTATTCTTTTCTTCTGTAAGGTCTAATCTGTTCATTCCATCTATTTATTTTCCATTTAGTTTTTTATCTCACATATTGTAGTTTTCATCTCTTGAAGCCCAATTTTGGTCTTTTTCTATATCTTTTATGATTCAATTAAAAATTTTGAAATATACAGAATATTGTTATAATATTTTAAAAGTCCAAAGGCAAAGGAAACAAAAGCGAAAATGAACTTTTGGGACTTCATCAAGATAAAAAGCTTCTAATCTAATTTTAATATCTTTGTCAGTTTGGGTTCACTTCTAATTCACTGATTATAAGGGAATATCATAGGTGAGTATTTTCCTATATGTTTGCATGCCCGGTTTGATTGAATGTCATACATTGTGAATTTTACCTTGCTGGGTGCTAGATGTTTTTTATGCCTACAAATAGCCTGGAATTGTGGGGGGGGGGCAAGTAAGGTTATTGCATTTTGGATTTTTCTATTTCTATGTCTTCAAATTCACTATTTGTTTTTTTCCTGCAATGTCTAACATGCCCTTAAGCCCATGCAGTTAAATTTATAGCTTATATATAATTATTCCATAATTGGCACAGAGGGGTCATCCAGTAAACATTTGGGTTTCTTTGTTTTGTTTTGTTTTGGTTTGGTTTTTTGGTTTTTCTTAATTTTTATTTTTTTAATTAACATATAATGTATTATTTGTGTCAGGGGTACAGATTTGTGATTCATCACTCTTACACAATTCACAGTACTCACCATAGCACATACCCTCCCCAATGTCCATTTGTTGAAAGAAAGTATAGTTTTTTAATAATTTTGCCACTTAATTTTTTAGATTTGGTTAATCCTAATAGAATTCTGTTTTTTCTTTACCACTTCATCTAACAAGTCCCATTGTTTAAGACATTTTTATATTTACAGAAATGTTTCATGTCTTTCCTCTTCTATCTGTCCTTAGCCCATTTATTGGTTTTGTTTTTTGCACTCTGGTGGTAGGGAGTCAGAAAGGTCACTAGGACAATCTTGCCAACCTTTATTGTGAGCTTCACTACCATCATATTTTTTGGAACACTTCCATCATTTTTCACAATCTCATAGATGGACTTTACTAAGTTTTAAAAAACAGATCATGATGTGAGATAAAGATAAGATATATTTGACTACCCCTCCTGTACTGTTGCTTTCCAACATTTTGTCTTCTATTTATTTGTTAAGGGTGGGAGATGAGTTACTTACATATAATCTATAAGATCATCTAATACTTACATGATCAACAACATACTACCTATGCGTGTATTCCACAACAATTTGTTTAACACCAAACATATACCTAAATTATATACTTTGTAAGATGCCATGAGACAAAGACACATGAGACCAGAGATTCTGCTTTCAAGAACATTACTGAGACAGACATAGAACCAGACAATTAAATGCAGTGTAGAGAAAATAATGCAATGGATGCATTCAAGGCATATGTCTGGCATAAGAATATGCCAATGAGACAAAGGAAACAAAAGTGAAATTGAACTTTTGGGAATTCATCAAGATAAAAAGCTTCTGCACAGCGAAGAAAACAGTCAGCAAAACAAACAGGCAACCCACAGAATGGGAGAAGATATTCCCAAATGACACTACAGACAAAGGTCTGATATCTAAGATCTATAAAGAACTCCTCAAACTCAACACTCACAAAACCAATAATCACATCAAAAAATGGGCAGAAGA
>JAQQSY010004927.1:0-11997 GCA_028646535.1 Procyon lotor | reverse complement strand
CATGTTGTTGCAAATTGCAGATCTCATTCTTTTTTATGCCTGAATAATATTCTATTCTATTTATGCCTGAATAATATTCTATTCTATTTATGACTGAATAATATTCTAATATATATATTCTAACATTATGAACATTGCAAACGCATTGTTCTAGACATGTATCACATTTGCTTTATCCATTCATTCATCTATGGACGGTAGGCTGTTTGCGTGTCTTGGCTATTGTAAATAATGCTGAGTGAATGTAGGAGTGCAGCTAGCTCTCTGAGTTAGTGTTTTCGTTTTCTTCAAATAAATACCCAGAAGTGGAATGGCTGGATCATCAAGCTTCCTCTTAAGCTCACAGTTTTATCACCTCGCAAAGGAAACGGAATTACTGTGATTCATTTAGACCAAGAGTTCTCCGCCGGCCGTAGCACTATTGGCATTTGGGAGGAGGCACGTCTTTGTCAGGGAGGCTGTCTTACACAGTGTATGAAGTTTAGACACACCTCTGGCCCCTCCCATTAGGTGCCAGTATCAGCCCTCTTGCCGTAATAACAATGTCTTTGGCCTTTGCCGCAGGTCCCTCACAGGGCAAATGCTTCCAGGTGAAAAACCAATGAACTGTACTAATCAGCACTCAGTCCTCCCTGGAGATGGGGAGGGATCACCTTTGCAAAAACACATGGCAAAGCCAATATCTGACATCACCAGGTTTCTCTCAGCCAAGAATGAAGCAGAGGGCTTGAGAGGGGCAAAGAAGGTCTGCCTTGGGTCCGACCCGGGCAGGGAATTGGTAGAAGAGCTAGATGTATTCACTCTAGAAGTTAGAAGGCCTCAGAAGCAAGCCTGGGAGCTGTCCCAGCATTGGTAACTTTGGCCTGGAGACGGAAGGAGGGCGAAATGATCAGGACACGGGATCTCCAGTTCCCAATCCCTTGGGGGCCTCTTGGTGGACTTTGACTTTAATCCTATCAGGGCTGCAGCGAAGACCCTGAACTTGGGCCATTTGTGGTATAGACCCTGCAGGAGACAGAGTAACTTTTTCTTGTTCCACGGACCCCTTTGGCAGTCGGAGAAGACTAATGGATCCCTTATCAGATAATGTTTTAAACTGCATAAAACAGGGTATCAGTATTTGTAGTTGTTTGGGGACCGTGAAAGGATGTCAGTGAGTTCCTTCTCTCTGAGGATGTAGACAGGGGAAGTGGTTAAAGGGATCCCAAGGGCAATTTCTGCTCCACATGAGTTTGGGCTCTTAAAAGGCTGGTCTGATTAATTCTTTTTTAATTCTTATTTTTCTCATTATTAAATGAATGCATACTCATTGGGGAAAAAAGAGAGATTATAGAAAATTGTAAAGAAAAAAATATTTATATTCCCATCACCCAGAAATAATCACCATTAACACTTTGGTCGGCCCTTCAGACTTGTATGTTTATATACATATACACATATGGACAAAGACATACACAGAGATACACTTTTTTCATCAAAATGGGACCCTGCACAATTATTTATCAAATAAAATTATTTCTTTTTTTCATTTAGTAGTTTAGGGACATTTTTCTCTGTTGGAAAATAGTACTCTAGCCTGGGGGCAGCAAATTGTGTTTCACAAGACGCATCAGGCCCTCTGCCTGTTTGAGTAAATAAAGTTTTACTGGCACACAACCACGCCTCCTCATTTACATATTGCCTTCTCACTGCAATGGCAGAATTGAGTCAAGCTGACCCTTGAACAACATGAGTTTGGGACACCTGTGTGGCTGAGTTGGTTGAGCAGCTGCCTTTGGCTCAGGTCATGATCCCAGGGTCCTGGGATCAGGCTCCTTGCTTGGTGGGGAGCCTGCTTCTCCCTCTGCCTCTGCCACTCTGCTGCTTGTGCTCTCTCTCTCTCTCTGACAAGTAAATAAATAAAATCTTAAAAAAACAAAAACATGAGTTTGAACTCCACAGTCCACCTATATGTGGACTTTTTTTTTGCAAATATAGTACAATACCATAAATGTATTTTTTCTTACTTACAATGTTTTTAATAACCTTTTCTTTTCTCTCACTTACTATATTTTAAGATCACAATATATGATACAAATAACATACAAAATAGGTGTTAAGCAACTGTCTGTTATGAAGAAGGCTTCTAGTCAACAGCTATTAGTAGTTCCGTTTTAAGTGAATCAGAAGTTATATGCAGAGGGCACTTGGCTGGCTCAGTTAGTAGAACATGCAACTCTTGATCTCAACGTTGTGAGTTGGAGTCCCATGTTAGGTGTAGAGATTACCTAAAGATAAAAATTTTTTTAAAGATTTTATTTATTTATTTGACAAAGAGATCACAAGTAGGCAGAGAGGCAAGCAGAGAGAGGGGGAAGCAGGCTCCCTGCTGAGCAGAGAGCCCGACGCGGGGCTCGATCCCAGGACCCTGAGATCATGACCTGAGCCGAAGGCAGAGAGAGGCTTTAACCTACTGAGCCACCCAGGTGCCCCTTGTCACACATATCTTGATGTATTTATGTTTCCTAGTACTTCAAAACTATAACTATTGGACTTATCTTAGTTTGTGCCTATGAAAAGAAGAATCACATTTATTAATATGTTACAATTTTTTAAATGGTTGATAATGTTATTTCCACATAATTTTTTCTTTGCAATCCCATGTATTCTGTTTTATACAGTTAAAAACATTATTTGAGAAAGGATCCATTAGGTTTCTCCAGATTGCCGAAGGGACCCATAGAACAAGAAAAGGTTAGGAATTCCTGATGTAGGTAATTCTTTTTTTTTTTTTTTTTTTTTTTTTTTAAGTAGGATCCATGCCCAATATGGGGCTTGAACTCACAACCCCAAGATTGAGGGTTGAGCCATCCAGGCTCCCCTGATGTAGGTAATTCCTAATGAGGCTGCATATTATTCCATTGCTACTTAACCAACATGCAGTCTATTTCAAAATTTTCACTCCTTTTCTTAAAAAATATTTTTAATCCCGTGTTGTACACAAATCTTTATGTCCTTGTCCAGTTGTTTACTTAGAATACATTTCTTAAAGTGAATTGTTGGATCAATCATGATACACTTTTTTTACAAGTCCCCTGATACCTGTTGCCCAATATTTAACAATCACAGGGGTGGTAGGGGAGTGATGGTGATATGAACTTAGGGCTTGCTTCACACCAGACACTACACTAAGCATCTTTCACGTAATAGCTCGTTTAATCCTATGAGGCCACAATTACTGTCTGCTTGTACAGAAGAACAAACTGAAACAGAGAAGGAAACTCCCCCAGAGTCTCACAGCTGCCAGGTAACAGAGCTTGGATTTATTTATTTTTTTAAAGATTTTATTTATTTGACATAGAGATGGAGAGAGAAAGAGCATAAGCAGGGGGATCAGCAGACAGAGGGAGAGGGAGAAACAGACTCCCCAAAGAGCAGAGAGTCCAATGAGGGGCTCAATCCATGGATGTTGGGATCATGATCTAAGCCGAAGGCAGATGCTTAACCTCTTGAGCCATCCAGGCGCCCCCCAGAGCTTGTTAAACCCAGGCAGGGTGGCTTCGCAGTTTTCAGTTTCGAGAAGATGGCAAACCCACTGAAAAGGATGCTGAGATACAATGACAACTACTTGTAAGCCTGGACAAGCCCAGGAGAGGAGAGTATCACAGGAAGGAGGAAGGGAACTTGCAGGAAGGACAGTGGTGGGACAATGTGGCCAGAGCAGAAAGTGGATGGAGATGAGGCCAGAGGGAAGGGGAAACCCAGATAGATATAGATTAGATATAGATATAGATATAGATATAGATATAGATATAGATATAGATATAGATAGATATAGATATGTTACAGACTTTCCAGTTACTGTTTATGTGTGCATGTGCATAGACACATATACATGTGTAAGTCTGTAAAGACTTCAGGTAGATTAGTGGTTGCCTGGGGCTGGCTGATGGGGGAATTGAGGTGTGCCTCGATTTCACCTAAAAGGGGGAAAATGTTCTAAAACTGATTGTGGTGACAGTTGCACAACTCTATGAATGTACTAACACATGGTGAATTATATACTTTAAATGGATGAATTATATGGTTTGTGAATTATATCTCAATGATGCATTTCTCCCAAAAGAAAGCATATTTACCTAATCATATAAAACAAGAATGTGAGTCATGAACATGACGGAAAGAGGATATAGGACAGGAAGTCAGAATCCCTCCCTTACACCCATGCGAATGTCTGGTCCCTCGTCTATGAACAGTGCCTACGCTACCTACTTAACCCCATGGTTCGTTGAGATAGTGACATGACGACTTATTCTTTCATGTCACAATTTCCTGATCACCTACTATCCACCAGTATTGTTCTAGATGCTGCGGTATAGTAGTGCAAAAACAGATGCAGTCTGCTCTCAGGAAGTCTTTTCTAGTGGAAGAGATAGGCGATTACTAACTAAACAAATAAATATAGTGGATGATGCTAAAAAAGAAAAATAAACTCAGGTAATGAGTTAGAGAGCAAGGGCCCTATTACACATACCCAAGAGCACATGATATGTGGAGATGCATATCAGAGAAGATGCTCTTCTCTGAATACAGAGAAGGCCTCAGTGATGAGGTGGCCTTGGAGTGATCTGAGAAATAATGTAAATGAGCAAGTTTCATGAACTGCAAACTATTAAGGAATATTTATTATTATTACAGATGACAAAACTACATATATGTACTCTGCACAGCATAACTGTAAATTTGAGATTTCTTTTTAACCACAATTACATCCATTATGGACTGAATTTTGCCTCCCCAAAATTCATATATGAAAGCTCTAACCCCCAGTGTGACTGTATTTGGAAACTGGGCCCTTAGAGAAGTGATTAAGGTTAAATGAGGTCATGAGAGTGGGCCCCTAATCTGTAAGAAGAGAAGGAGACTCCAGGAGTGTGGCACACTGAGAAGAAGCCAGGGGACAACACAGTAAGGAGGTGGCTTTCTATAAGCCAAGGAGAGAGGCCTCCGGAAAAACCAACAGTGCTGACACCTTGACCTTGAACTCCCGGCCACCATAACTGTGAAAAAATAACTTTCCATTGTTAAAGCCACTCAGTCTGTAGTATTTTGTTATGACAGCCTTGGCATATCTTACTCTGGAAAAATTTGTGCATTAAACATAGGAATTTAATTGTGCAAGTGGGTGGCTCAGTCAGTTAAGTGTCCAAATCGATTTCAGCTCAGGTCGTGATCTCAGGGTCATAAGATCGAGCTGCACGTCAAGCTCCATGCTGGGGATGAAGCCTGCTTATGATTCTCTCCCTCTCCGTCAGTCCCTCCCCACTCAGCCTCAATGCACATGTGCACATGCGCGTGCGCTCTCTCTCTCTCTCTCTCTCTCTCTCTCAAAATGAAACCAAAAAATCGTAGGAATTACCTATTTCTTCAATGTTTGAAAACTTTGGCCCCAGAGTTTCCTTTAGAGGTAATTAATAGTTATCTTATAGTTAATATCAGTTACCTAATAGTTAACTGATAAATAGTTCAGTTTTCTTCCATGATTATTTGGTGATTTTATATTCTCTCAGAAAAGCATTCATTTCTTTGAAAGCCTCAAGCACGTTAATAGAAAGGGCATCTCTTTCTCCTTTGCTCTTTTCCATTAGAAATTTTATTTATTGTATTTTCTCTCTTTTTTTTTTGGTAACAATTTCCCAATATTTGTCTATTTTGCCTTTTCTTTTTTAGTTCATAGAATCATTTATCAATTGTATGGCTGTTCTTTTCCAAATCCACTAATTTTTGCTATAATATTTATTACTGTTTTTCTTCTGTTTTCAGTATGGATGTTTTGTCATTTTGATAAGTTTTTGTGTTGAACACTCACCTCACTTACTTTTATTCTTTCTTATTTAATAATGAACACATGTAAGCCAACTATTTTGCTAATGCTTTGGGTTTGCTGGTTTTCTGAAGATATTCTCTTTCCATTAGTTTCCAAATTCTCAGTAAGGGTACTTTTTGTTTTCTTTTTAACTTAAGTATTTGGGGGGAAAGTATTTTTATTTATTTCTAAGATTTATAACATACTTTTATTATTTACCTCTAATTTTATTGCACTATGTTCAAGATATTTACTCTGTGTATTTCCATTTGGGGAAGTTATTTTCTCAATGTGCTCACACTTGGCAAAGTTTATAAGCATTAATGGATCCTCAAGACCCTCTTGAGATAGTTTCTATATACAAGATACATATTGAATCTTATTAAATTTACGATTCAAATTTTCTTCTATTGATTTATATTTTCTAAATACCAGATCTGTGAAAGTATATGGAGAATGTTTTTACATCTCCCACAACTGCCTCCTACCCATTCCTCCTCCTTTCTGGACCTGTGATAAATGGTGTGTTTAGCTTCTTGACTCTTCTATCTTTGCTATGCATTCTCCCTGTCATCAGTATAAAATTACCTTTTTTGTCCCATTAATGCTCTTTATCTGAGATTTTTAAATTGTCAAAAAATAATTTTGCCGCCTCTGTGCCTTTTTGTTTGCATTGGCTGGAGAAATTTGCCTCGCCCTTTAAGTTCTAAACTTTTCTAATTCTTTGTGGGTGTGTATTTTCTTTTTGCTCTTGAAGACAGTGTTTTTTTCCTTTCTTTGGAGGAAGCAGACGGCACTGTTTCATGGGAACCATGACTTGTTTCCCTAATACTGTACCGATGGATTTATCGTTGATGAAAATCGCTCTGATAGTCTGTGCCTGATCGTCTATCAGGACCGGTTTCTGTCTTTTTCTTGGTTGTTATACATGTTGGAGGGGAACCTGGGGCCTACTGTGTTCGGGCCTGCAGGCACATGCCATTTTAAATTGGACTCCGTACAGCCAAAGGTTCCTTCTTCCTAAAAACTTCATAATTGAACTTCGTAAATTAACACAAGAATCCCATCGCTGCTGGAGAGTGCACTGCAGTCCTTTGTGTCACTCACTCAAGGTTCGAATCACGCCCAAGCAAGCCTGATGGAAAACTATTACTAATTCAGGGCTGTTTAACAAGTTGTCATTGGCTGGCCATACCTCGGGCCACTTTCATTTATGTATTCCCTTAACAAAAGGGTATCGGGCACTCACTCTGTGCTGCGGACTGTTCTGGACCCTGGATATAAAGTGGGGAATGAGACAGAATGTTTGTATCCTCATGGAGAATACATTTTAGCAGGACAAAAATAAACAACCAAGAATTTAACAGTAAATATATAAGACTAGGGAGCAACGACCACATATAGAAAAATGGACCTAGAGAAGGCAAATGAGGTCGTTGTTTTAGGGAAGGTGGTCAGGGAGGTGGTGTTTGAGTGGAGATCTGATGGTCAAAGAAGAGCAAGGGGAGGGCTGGGAACAGAACGATCCAGGCAGAGAGAACAGATTAGCAGCATACCCCAGGACACCAACAGACGGCCTCGAATGAACATTAAGATTCCTCTTGTGACACTCAACCACGATTCAAAGCCTAGTGACTGCTCCGGGCTCACACGCCCTCGTTCTGGCATCCAGAGGGAGGAAAGCGGGTCACTCTGTCATCTCTCTCTGATTTCTGTTGTAGGAGGTGGAGCGCATGCCGTTGGCAATTCCCCAAACTAGAGAGGAGAGAGCTGCTGAACAATTAAGGGTCTACTACAGTTTACTCCTTTTACCGTCCAACGTGCCTTTTCATACTTACATTTTTCAAAAATATTTCCAGCTAACATTATGCAGCCGGATTCCAGAGAGCCACAAGCATATTTACCCTCTTACCAGGGGCAGGCGGCAGAAAGTCTCTTCATCTCCTGCATCCCCATCTCCAAGCCCAGGGTTTGTGCATGAGGGTGATTCCTCCAGATCTTTTGGATCTTATTATGCAACGTCTGCACTCAGTTACAAAGTTAATGGGCGTGACACATCCTATATAAAAATGGTACAGGAAAGGAAGACAGACAAGGGAAATTAATAAACATGAGTCTATGTAAATATGCACACATTTAATTATAAAAGGATTTTAAAGTAAATATAAAATATTGAAATATTTACAAATGATTTCTATTCCAACATGTTTTTAAAAATCTGTTACATTTATGAGACAAAGTACAAATTAAAATTAGCAAATACCAACATTTTAAATCAAATTTATTTAAATAAAGGTGAATTTTAAAATTAACTACTCATAGTTTGGGGGTATGAATTGATACTTGTGATAAATAAGATTAACGGGATGCCTGGGTGGTTCAGTTGGCTAAGCACCTGCCTTCAGCTCAGGTCGTGATCTCAGAGTCCTGGGATCGAGCCCAGAGTCAGGCACCCTGCTCAGTGGAGAGCCTGCTGCTTCTCCCTCTGCCTCTCCCCCCAGCTCATGCTCTCTCTTTCTATCTCTCTCACTCAGTCACTCTGGCTCTATCTCAAATAAATAAATAAAATATTAAAAAATAAATAAATAAGATTCACAGAAGTTGCGCCAAAAACAAAAAATCTAAGTTCAGTTATCTCATTTTTTAAAGAATTTAGTTTTTTTATTTTAATTTCAATACAGTAACATAATGTTATATTAGTTTCTGGTGTACAATATGGTGATTCAACAATTCTATACATTACTCGATGTCCATCATGATGAGTGTACTCTTAATCCCCTTCCCCTGTTTTACCCATCCCTCCACTAACCTCCCCTCTGGCAACCACCAGTTTGTTCTCTGTTGTCACAAGTGTTTTTTGGTTTGTCTCTTCGTTCTTTGTTCCCATGTTTTGATTCTTAAATTCCACATATGAGTAAAATCATATGGTTTTTGTCTTTATCTGACTGACCTATTTCCCTTAGCATTATAATCTCTAGATCCATCTGTGCTGTTGCAAGTGGCAAGATTTTTTATGGCAAAGTAATACTCCATTTACATAGCCATCGCATCTCCTTTATCCATTCGTGTATCAATGGACACTTGGGCTGCTTCAATAATTTGGCTATTGTAAATTAAAGGATTTTAAATATTCTTTCTTAAAACTTTGTTTTACATCAAAAGAAACAGCATGTCAGGGTGCCTGGGTAGCTCAGTCAGTTGAGTATCAGATTCTTGCTTTTAGATCAGGTCGTGATCTTGGGGTCAAGGGATCAAGCCCTGCGTTGGCTCGGAGTGGGGCATGGAGCCTGCTTGAGATTCAGTCTCTCCTTCTCCCTCCCTCTCCCCCACATAAAAAAGAAAAGAAAAAAGATAACAGCATGTGAAATTTACCACCAAAATGGCATTTCAATATATAGGGAAATTACAAGAGACAAAAACCTTTGCACAACAGAAACTGTTCTCCAAAGTAATTGAACCGTTACACATTCTCACCAGCAGCATATCAGAGTTTCTCCACACTCTTGTCAATACTTACCATTGTCTGTATTTTTTGTATTACAGCCATTCTACTGACTGTGAGTTAGCATCCCATTGTGGGGGCGGGGGGGTTGTCTTTTTTTTTTTATTAACATATAATGTATTATTTGCCCCAGGGGACATGTCTGTGAATCATCAGGCTTACACATTTCACAGCACTTACCATTGCACATACCCTCCCCAGTGTCCATAACCCAGCCACCTGTACCTAACCCCCCACTCCCAGCCACCATCAGTTTGTGTGTGAGTTTAGGAGTCTCTTATGGTTTGTCTCCTTCCTGATCCCATCTTGTTTAATTTCCCTCCCCAACCTCCCCACGACCCCCCCACCCTGCCTCTCAAATTCTTCATATCAGAGAGATCATACAATAATTGTCTTTCTCTGACTTATTTCGCTTAGCATAACACACCCTAGTTCCATCCACGTCATTGCAAATGGCAAGATTTTGTTTCTCTTGATGGCTGCATAGCACATCTAGGTTTTTTACATAGTTTGGCTATTGTGGACATTGCTGCTATAAACATTCGGGTGCATGTGCCCCTTCGGATCACTACATTTGTATCTTTAGGGTAAATACCCAGTTGTGCGATTGCTGGGTCGTAGGATAGCTCTATTTTCAACTTTTTGAGGAACCTCCATACTGTTTTCCAGAGTGGCTGTACTAGCTTGCATTCGCACCAACAGTGTAGGAGGGTCCCCCTTTCTCCACATCCTCGCCAACATCTGTCGTTTCCTGACTTGCTAATTTTAGCCATTCTCACTGGTGTGAGGTGATGTCTCACTGTGGTTTTGATTTGTATTTCTCTAATGCTGAGTGATGTTGAGCACTTTTTCATGTGTCTGTTGGCCATTTGGATATCTTCTTTGCAGAAATGTATTTTCATGTCTTCTGCCCATTTTTTGATCAGATTATTTGTTCTTCAGGTGTTGAGTTTGAGAAGTTCTTTATGATTTTGGATACTAGCCCTTTATCTGATATGCCATTTGCGAATATCTTCTCCCATTCTGTCAGTTGTCTTTTGGTTTTGTTGACTGTTTCCTTTGCTGTGCAAAAGCTTTTGATCTTGATGAAGTCCCAATAATTCATTTTGCCCTCGCTTCCCATGCCTTTGGTGATGTTTCTAGGAAGAAGTTGCTGTGGTTGAGGTCAAAGAAGTTGCTGCCTGTGTTCTCCTCCAGGATTTTGATGGATTCCTGTCTCACACTGAGGTCTTTCATCCATTTTGAGTCTATTTTTGTGTGCGGTGTAAGGAAATGGTCCAATTTCATTCTTCTGCATGTGGCTGTCCAGTTTTCCCAACACATTTGTTGAAGAGACTGTCTTTTTTCCATTGGATATTCTTTCCTGCTTTGTCAAATATTAGTTGACCATAGAGTTGAGTGTCCATTTCTGGGGTCTCTATTCTGTTCCATTGATCGATGTGTCTGTTTTTGTGCCGGTACCACACTGTCTTCATGATTACAGCTTTGTAATAGAGCTTGAAGTCTGGAATTGTGATGCCACCAACGTTGGTTTTCTTTTTCAACATTCCTCTGGCTATTCGTGGTCTTTTCTGGTTCCATATAAATTTTAGGATTATTTGTTCCATTTCTTTGAAATAAATTGACAGTATTTTGATAGGGATTGAAATAAATGTATAGATTGCTTTAGGTAGCATAGACATTTTCACAATATTTGTTCTTCCAATCCATGAGCATGGAAAGTTTCTCCATTTCTTTGTGTCTTCCTCAATTTCTTTCATGAGCACTTTGTAGTTTTCTGAGTACAGATTCTTTGCTTCTTTGGTTAGGTTTATTCCTAGGTATCTTATGGTTTTGGGTGCAGGTGTAAATGGAATTGACTCCTTAATTTCTCTTTCTTCTGTCTTGCTGTTGGTGTATACAAATGCAACTAATTTCTGTGCATTAATTTTATATCCTGACACTTTACTGAATTCCTGTATGAGTTCTAGCAGTCTTGGAGTGGAATCTTTTGGGTGTTCCACATAAAGTATCAAATCATCTGTAAAGAGTGAGAATTTGACATCTTCTTTGCCAATTTGGATGCCTTTGATTTCTTTTTGTTGTCTGATTGCTGAGGCTAGGACTTCTAGTATTTATTGAATAACAGTGGAGATGGGGGCATCCTTGCCGTGTTCCTGACCTAAGGGAAAAAGCTCTCAGTTTTTCCCCATTGAGAATGACATCCGCTGTGGGTTTTTCATAGATGGCTTTGATGATGTTGAGGAATGTACCCTCTATGCCTACACTGTGAAGAGTTTTGATCAAGAAAGGATGTTGTACTTTGTCAAATGCTTTTTCAGTATCAATTGAGAGTATCATATGGTTCTTGTTCTTTCTTTTATTAATGTATTGTATCACATTGATTGATTTGCAGATATTGAACCAACCTTGCAGCCCAGGAATAAATCCCACTTGGTCGTGGTGAATAATCCTTTTAATGTTCCTTTGGATCCTATTGGCTAGTATTTTGGTGAGAATTTTTACATCTGTGTTCATCAAGCATATTGGTCTGTAATTCTCCTTTTTGATGGGGTCTTTGGTTTTTAGATCAAGGTAATGCTGGCCTCATAGAATGAGTTTGGAAGTTTCCCTTCCATTTCTATTTTTTGGAACAATTTCAGGAGAATAG
>JAQQSY010004926.1:0-11998 GCA_028646535.1 Procyon lotor | reverse complement strand
GTTTTGATTTGAATCTCCCTGATGGCTAAAGATGACGAACATTTTTTCATGTGTCTCTTAGCCATTTGTATGTCTTCTTTGGAAAAGTAGATACTTCTGTTCATGTCTTCTGCCCATTTTTTGGTGTAATTATCTGTTTTGTGAGTGTTGAGTTTGAGGAGTTCTTTATAGATCTTAGATATCAGACCTTTGTCTGTAGTGTCATTTGTGAATATCTTCTCCCATTCCGTGGGTTGTCTCTTTTGTTGACTGTTTCCTTTGCTGGGCAGAAGCTTTTCATCTTGATGAAGTCCCAAAAGTTCATTTTTGCTTTTGTTTCCTTTGCCTTTGGAGACATATCCTGAAAGAAGTTGCTGTGGCTGATGTCAAAGAGGTTACTGTCTATGTTCTTCTCTAAGGTTTTGATAGACTCCTGCCTCACATTGAGGTCTTAAGATAGAGATAATTTGATAATGTAATCCTACAGGGCTGAGGGGACAATCCATAACCCCTGCCTTTCAAAAAAGAGAACCTTAAAAAAAACATGAAATGTTCAGCATAATTTTAAACTACAACCTCAGGAACATCAGCTTCAGTCACTGTTGACCCACAGATACATTATAACAAGCCATAAAAGCAGTGCTAACTACCCATTCTTCTCTAGTAGCCACCAGGCTAGTCTCCCATCATGCCTCATATTCCTATCTGTGTCATCATTTCCAAAAGCCCAAATTAACAGGTCACCCATGAACTCTCACCCAGTGCCAGTGAATATGCCCTAAAGGGCTGATACTGTACCAAACTCTACTTCCTCTTCCTCTAAAATCCTTCATTGTGCCCATTGCTGCTCCTGATCTTAAAATAAGCAAACTCTCCTACACCCTTAAGCTCCTCTCTGAATATACCTTTCACCTCCTTGCCTTAAGGCAAACCCAGATGTCTCCTGGGCACTTGGTGTCCATTGATGCTTTCCCAAAATAGGCTTCAGGAATAGGATGTGAGCAGGTGTCCTCTTTGTCACTTTAAAACTGTATTTCTCTTTCCACCTTTTCAAAACCCAACTCCTTTGAAGTATAGTCAATTTTGTTCCTGGTGATTAGTTATGTTCTATAAAGTTACAGTAAATACTGATTTAGGAATCACTGAACCATTGTTGCTAGGGGAAATTTGGTGTTAGGTTCCTGTGAGCCTCTGGCCATGTTTTCATTTCAAACATTTTGAAATTAATAAAATAGATGTACAAAACAGCAGAATGGCAATCAAATTAACGAACTGGAAAACTGAGTTGAAATATTTACCCAAAATATTAAACATATAAAAGATAAATAAAAATAAAAAAGCTACAATATCTGTCTTACGTTTTCCACAAGTCAACCACAGAGAAAACAAGGTAAAGAAAAAATATCTCTAAGCTAAAAAATAAACACGTATCTTCAGATTTAAAGGGAATGTTAACAGATGATCATGAATAATGATAAACTATGGAAATTAGAAACATCCCAGAGGAATTTCAGAATTCTAAATACAAAAAGAAGACACTAAATTCATCTGGAGAAAAACAGGTTACCTATAAAGGAAGAAAACTCAGACTGACCACAATCATCTTATTTCAAAACAGTAGCTTAAAAAAGTGGGTGCTAGAAGAAAATAGACAATGTCTTTAAAGTAAGAAGAAAAAAAATGTGGAACTTCATAGCAAGCAACCTCTAAGATGCCCCCCAGTGACCCCTGCCTTCTGGTATCCATTTCCTTCTGTATTTCTCCTCTCCTTGATTATGAACTGGGCTTAGTCAATCACGTCAAACAAATACAATACAGAAGTGATGGGATGTCACTTTTGAGACTAGGTTAATGCTTTGTTTTCTGTCCTGGGGATACTCTCTTCCCCTCTCACGCTTCCTAGTTCTGAGGGAAGACAGCTTCCATGTTGTGACATACACTAGGGAAAGGCTACTTATTAGCCCTTTCCGATTAGCAAAGAAAAGGCTCTAGCCAAGAGCCTGTGTCAAACTGAATCCTGCCAACAACCTTGACACAGAGCTTGGAACTGGATCTTTTCCTTAGTGATGTCTTTAGATTTAGCCACAGCCCAAGCAGCAAGCTTCATTACAACCTTGAGTGACTTTGAGCCAGAGGCAACCAGCAAAAATGCACCCCAATTCCTGACCCATTGGAATTGTGAAAATTTAATGTTGATCATTCTAAGCCACTTAGTTTAGCAGCCATTTCCTATGGAGCAGGTTACTAATGGGCATTCAAGTATATTCGCAAAATAAAAACACTTGGGAACAAGGACTCAAAACTCTAACTTCTCACAAATCTTCCTGAAAAAATATTTGAGGATGTGTTCCAGTCAAGTGAAAAATTAATACAGGAAAGAGACACCACAAACTGAATTTTTAAACAAGCACTAAAAGATACAGATAAATCTGGACTGCAGAAAATACAGTTGTGAAACCTAAGTGATAAGAACTGACTTATAAAAAATTAGAATTATAACAGTAAAACAATCTAGAGCTTAAATTCCAGAGTTTTCAAGGAAATAATTTACAGGGTAGGGGCAGGGACACTACCAGGAGTGCTATGAATTTTGTTTTCAGGAAAGATTTAAAAAAACCTTCATCAATTATTTATGTTCATAAAACAATATTTTATAATTCTTCTTAAAAGTGAAATGGTAAACACTAGAAAAAAACGCACATATGACATATAACCATTAGATAGGGAAAGGAAGGAGAAAACTTATCATTAAAGCTAAAGAGCAGGGAGGACCCTAGAAAAAGGAAATATTAAAAAAAGAGATAAGATAAAAAATAAGATCAATTATATCAGTTCTTGCAAGCAATGACTATGTGTTAAATAACTATACCATTCAAAAAGTGATTCTTGGATTTGGATTTTAAAATTAGCTAAATGCTATTTACAAAAAATGCATGAAAATAACATGAAACAAAGCCCATTTTGTGGGTGAGAAAAGGTGATGGGCATAGATAAGTCTGGCAAAGGGTAACAAAAAATAATCGAGTAGGAATATCAAAAACAGTCTATTTAAGGTGAAAAAAATGTTGAAACAGAGAAAAACGATTATTTAACATTGATAAAAGATATATCATTAAATTTTATGCATCTAATATTGGCATATGCAAAATAAAATCTGTTAGTAACACAGAGAAATGACAAATCCACCAATATAGTGTAAGACTTAAATGAACCTTAAGAGTACCAAAAATTTTGATTTTTTTTGGTCCAAAAAATAGAGATGGCACATTATTTTCTACAATATTTTTAACATTTACTGAAAATGGCCATGCTTTTGTCCAGGAAGAATAGATTCAAAAAAATTCAAAACTGTATTTTCTTACTGCAAACCAAAAATATTTTAAATTAACAAACACAAAAATCTATCCAATTATAAACTAAAACTTATATAAGGTAAAAGTCAATACAGAAATTACAAATTATATAAAAATTCGTGACAACATGTCATCTTTAGGCTAAAGTCTAGGGTGGAAGTGATGTTCAGAGTAGCTTATATTAACTGTACTTATTAGAAAATAAAGATCGAAAGTAAATATTCACCTTAATAACCTATAATATGAACAATTAAACAATCTCTAAGTAGAAAGAAATAGCTAGGATATAAGCAAAAAGTGACTCTATGTTGACCAGGGTATGAAGAAATTTAGACTATATACTTTTAGGCATCAGAATGCTGAAGCCTTGAGAGACCAACAGACAAAAATCTATTAAAATTTTGAATGTGTATATACTCGCACTTTTTTGAAGTCATCCAATAGTCACCCCTGTCCTCACATATCTCATATGTATAATGGAAGGCTGCTCATGCCAGCATTGCTTTTTTTTTTTAAGATTTTATTTATTTATTTATTTATTTATTTATTTATTTATTTATTTATTTGAGAGAGAAGAGAGAGAGAGAGAGAGATAGCAACAGAGACAGCAAGAGAGCACAAGTGGGTAGGAGAGGGAGAGGTTCGCACTAAGGGAGCCAGATGTGGGTCTTGATCCCAGAACCCTGGGATCACGACCTGAGCCAAAGGTAGACACTTAACCAACTGGGTCACCCAGGCACCCCCCACCAGCATCATTTTTAACATTTAGAAAAGGTTTTAATGTCCATTAATTGGAGTCTAGTTAAAGAAATTATGTTATATCAATGTATATAATATTCAGAGTGGTCAAAAGAATCATCTCTGATCTGACAGAAATATCAGGCATTATAAAAGGTAAAAAAAAATATGGAACAAACACTACTTTTAATATGGTACCATTTAAAATATTTTAAGTTCTATGCCTGTGTTAACAGTATTTAAAAGTATCTTTATAAAAAAATCTACAAAACTATATACTAAACCATAATAGTTGTTAGTTACCCTGTGAAATAGGGGGTTAGGGAATGTTCTTATTAGTGAAGTAAATGTTTTTGTTTTGTTTTAGCCAGAAACCATGCTTGACTTTTATAATTTATTTATTAAAAGATTTTATTTATTTGTCAGAGAGAGACACAGGGAGAGTGTGGGAAACTCTCGAAAGAGGGAACACAAACAGGGGAGTGGCAGGCTTCCTGCCAAGCAGGGAGCCTGATGCAGGGCTTGATCCCAGAACCCTGGGATGATGACCTGAATCAAAGGTGGATGCTTAAAATGATTGAGCCACCCAGGCACCACTTAACTTTCATAATTTAAAAAAAAAAAAAATCAGCATCATTAGCATTTCCTTGACATGACAAAAGGCCTGGGTTTCTGTCCTAGCTCTATTTTTTAACATTAACTTTCAGTAAGTCATAAACTATGAGTGTCAGGTTTCTCATTTGTTAAACAGGGATAATACAAGCTGACCTATATACTCAGCAGGATCATTGGGAAGGATAAATAGAATAATGAATGTTAACATGCTTTCAAAATCTACAAAACATTGTACAAATGCCAGGGATACAGGGAACTAAAGTAAAAGAGTCATGAAATGTCTTCCCAAGAAATGGAAAATAATATTGCATGACTTCTTTCAATCCACTACTTGCATATGGAGACATGGATTCTTCTGACAGCTACATGTGTCAAAAAGAAATGTCCCCAAAGAGGCTGAAGAAGCTGTCAACTCCTAGAAACAGGTTGATGATGTAAGGAGAAGGTCAGGATGTAGTCTTTGGAAGGAAATAAATAGCATGATTAACTCCTGCAGAAATCAACCAATCAAGCCCTTTTTTACTCTTACTCTTGCAATCTGTCACAGAACTACCTTTGCAAGAGTTTGTCCTCACTCTTACTTAAAAAGTTTTGGTTTTATAAGGTCAAAGGAAGAACCTCCAGATGTGGTCCATATATACAACGGAATATTATGTACTCATCAGGATGAATACTCAACTTTAGCATCAACATGGATGGGACTGGAGGAAATTATGCAGAGTGAAAGAAATCAAGTAGAGAAAGTCAATTATCATATGGTTTCACTTACTTACGGAACATAAGGAATAGCATGGAGGACATTAGGAGAAGGAAAGGAAAAGTGAATTGGGGTAAATCAGAGGGGGAGAGGAACCATGAGAGATTGTGGACTCTGAGAAACAAACTGAGAGTTTTGGAGGGCAGGGGGTTAGGGGGATGGGTGAGCCTGGTGATGTAAGGTATTAAGGAGAGCACAGATTGCATGGAGCATGGGTGTCATATGCAAACAATGAATCATGGAAACCTACATCAAAAACTAATGATGTACTGTATGTTAACATAACATAAAAAAAAGTAATAATTTTTTAAAAAAGGAAGAACCCCCAAATAGCACTCATTAGCCTATCTGATCTTTGCTGGTAAAGACAATTTCTCTTTTGTAGAGTAATCCAATTCCAGAAAACAAGGGAGAAGTGACTTGTAGGAGATTACTCAATTTGTGTGCAAATTTTCTCTGAAATTTATACCTCAGAGAAACCCTCCACAAGTGTTTTTGCTAGCCCACAGCAATAAATACATATAAAAGATTAATGTCCTGAGATAGAGTACGTAATTTTAAAACTACATATCTTGATTAATACTTTTATTTTTAAATGACCTTGTTATACTTGGCCTCAGGATAGTAAGTTTTCAGGGAGAAACAAAGACAGTAATAGTTAATAGATGGCAAGCCTACTGGGCAAAAAACTGTATTATTTTCCACTTTCTGTACCACCTCCAGGCCAGTGGTGCTAAACAAATGTTAAATTATTATAAAACCTGACCCTAAAGGAAAGGCCTGAGAAGGAAGAATAGATCATCTTGTAACCTTACCAGGAGCATTTACAAGACTTCTGGTGGTCAGGGCAAGTAACTAAATAAAAGGAAAAAGTAAAAGCCTCCTTGGTGGTAACATCTACCCCAGTTCTTGAACCAAGCTTTCAGTTCTCTGGATGTATGAACAATGACCACGTCTTCTTTGTGCCCCTGTTGGACCTCTTTCATAAGTGTGCTACAAAGGTGTACACGAGTTGTGTCTTTCCACAAGGTCAGCTTTATTTAATCACAAAGCAAGGTTAACATTATAAAGAAGGTTCAGGATTCCAAACTCAGTAACATCTTACCACGTGTTTAACTTGGCTTCTTACACAACACACAAAGCAAAGCATGAGACAAGTCACACAACAAATAAGATAGAACAGAAGTAGGAAGTTAAGGAACCAAATGCAGACCCTTCAGCAGCAGCTGCCTTTTTGAAAGGGTCAGACATAGAGGGGGTCAGTGTCTGAGGAGTCACAGTTTGCTGCAAAAATCCTCTCTTTTTAATCAGTCTTGGGCCTTTGTAGACCTCCTCTGTTTCTGCTGGTTATCAGTTCTGAATGCATCATCAGCTGGTGCTGGTCTTATCTACAATGTCCCTTGATGCTTGCATCTTTGCTTGACCTAGGTCCCTGCTTGACATGAGTGACCCCTAATTTGCCCTCTACAATCTACCATTCTAGCACAATATCTGGCACATTCAACAGCCTCTCTAAATGTTTATAAAACATATAAACTATTTCAAAGGTCATGAATTTTTTTCCCTCTTTCCATGAGTGACACATCATGATGTGGATTCATAGAAACCAAAGGCTTCCTGAAGTTCTGACCTTTCTTTATTGATTATTTATTACAAATTTGAAGGCAACAATGAGGGAATGGATTAAATGAGGGAAAAGATGCATGGAAACTGGTGCATGACTCTTTCTATCTCACATAATGTCATGGGGTGTGACCAGGAAGACATCACTACCTAATACCTTATTTAGGAGATAACTCCCATAAGCAAAGGTTTTCAGGGATTAGACACTGGCAAAGCAAGTTAGAGGAGAATGGATCATCCAAAAGAAACGCAGTGGAAGTTACAAGACAGAAAAGACCAAACGTAGGCTATGTCACATTGCAACACATCTAATATGAATTTATCAGGATTTTCTTCACTACAACTTCATAACTTCTCCATTTGCCCTCATATCTCCATTATGTTCCTATTCATCTTTGGAGACATCCACTGAAACACCAACACATCTTTGACTTTCTCCTTCCTTGTTCTCATTCATTCTTTCATTTTGTGAGCATCTGCTATTACACTGGCTTTGTGCCATATTCTGAGAAGTTGCTGGCAATTCTCTATTCTCAAAAAATTCATGCCCTAGCCTCCAAGGTATCATCTACTTTAATAACCCTAGTGGTCTTCTACCTGTATTTCTCATCTAGTCTATTTTCATGTAATCCATCACTCACACAACAGCAGATTTATCTTTCTCTTCAGTGGTGTGTACACACACTCACAAGTAGCCTAGATAGTCATACTATGGCAGGCATTATTAGTAATTCATAATGATTAAGTATCTAACAGACCTTTGATTATTTTAAGCAGCTAGCCTCACACAATTTGTACCTTTCTCTGGAGCCTGGCATGTACCTTTCCTCCTAAACACTCCTTCTGTTTCCCTCCCTTTTACTGTCAAGCTCATCTAATTATTGCCACCAAAATGGACTATGAGCTCTGTGCCTTTGATTCTATATTTCCCCTTGTACTGGATATAAGCCCCTTTCCCTTTCTTCACCTAGATATCTAACTCCTACCCTCCTTCTAAGGGCAGGGTTGCAAGGTAGAAAGACCACTAGCTTCTCCACCAGAGTGACCTAGGTTTAAATCCTAGCTTCTCTGCTAATCAACAATCTTGGATCTTAGTTTCCATGCTCTTTAGTTTCCTCGTTAGTAAGATAAAGTTGGAGTAAAGCAAAGTTTAAACCTCCTAATGTCTACAGCAGAGGTCAGGTGTTTTTAAATAAAATATACCAACAGGATAATCTTAAAATGTATCCAGAATTCCATGCGTTTTTAAAAACCACGTTCCTGTCCACATAATTGATCAGGCTTGAATCAATGAGTATCCAATAGAGGTTTGAGTCCTACCACTATCAGCAAACACTTAATAAATCTCTACTTGGTATCAACTAAATAAAGTTTATAAAAACTATGCTTGTCATTTTTATCTTTCCATTTTCCTCTCATTTTTTTGTAAGTTATAAGAGCAAATGAAACAAAATAGTCAAACCTCACTCAAACTCTGTCCAGGCTAAAACAGCACCATTTCAAGACACTGAACTACTGGCAGAACATGCGGACATATTTATTTGTAACTAATGTGTGAAAGTGTGAATTTCTCCAAAGTCAAACATGCCAACACTGAGAACTTTTATATAAGGTAGAGAAGGAACTCAAAGATGTAGTCAGTGCTTCTGAAATTTCAGTAAAATCTCCAGTAAAAAAAAGTCTGTCTTGGACTAGTATTCACAGATAAATGACCCACCCACAGAAAAACAGGGAAATAGGCAGGAGGGTCTTGAGGTAAAATGAATGAAGAGTCATGAAACATTTGGATGCTTTCAAGTAACTGCTGAATCAGGTATACAGCTCATAGCAACTATTCCATATTGACATTATTACATTAACATTTGATGTTGGAATGTTTGATACACCTTATATACAATTAAAACCAAGCTTCCATTTATGGAAAAAGTCATGGGAATAAAAAGCACAGCATAAGGAATATAGTCAATGATATTTGTAATAGTGACCTATAGGGATGGATATAGCTATACTTGTGATGAACACAGCAGAATTCATAAACTTGTCAAATCACTATGTTGTATACCTGCAACTAAGGTAACAAGGCGTGTCAACTATACTAAAAAAAAAATAAATTTAGTTTAGGGGGCAAGATGGCTGAGAAGTAGGAGATCCTGTTGCAACCTGTCCCCTAAAGTGAGCGGGATATCTACCAGAACACATGCTGAACACCCATGAAATCAGCCTGAGGACTAAGATTTTTCACTTCTGGATCTCTACAAGAGCAGAAGACAACAGAGGAGAGAGGCTTAATACAACAATAAACCCAGGAAGACCAGAAATAACCTTCTTTGCCCGTGAAGAGTTATAACCACCCTCCCATCTTATCCTTTTATCACTGTTTCTATGTATTTGCTTTTGTTCTGGTATTATATAAATCTTATTCTTGGGGTTCATTCTGACTAGGTTCTTTTATTTCTTGTCATTTACTTTTGTCAGTATATATGTTTGTTTTAGTTTACGTACCTTATAAATCTTATTTTGGGGACCCATTCTGGCTAGGATTTCTTCTTTTTCTCTCTTTTTATCCTTATTCTTTCTTTTTGGTGGTGAATTTCAATTGCTCCAAAACCTTCCAAGGTGCACCCTGCCTGGATCATGGGTGATATATCCAGCTATACATCATCTCATCCACTTCTCATCAAAATGACTAGGAGGAGGAATACTCAACAGAGGAAAAACCCAGAGACTGTACCCTCTCCCTCAGAACTATTGGACATGGACATAAACAGTATGTCAGAAAGGGAATTCAGGGTGACAATTATCCAGGCAATGATTAGGATGGAGAAAAACATTAATGGCAACATAGAATCTCAAAGGGCAGAAATGAGAACCAGTATAGCTGATGTAAGAAGCGCCATCAGTGAGATCCAATCTAATCTAAATAGTCTAACAGCTAGAGTTACAGAAACAGAGGATAGAATTAGTGATCTAGAGGATAAAATGGTAGAGAAGAAAGGTCATGAGGAGAGCTGGAGCAAACTGCTCAGGAATCATGAGAAGAGACTTAGGGAAATAAATGACACCATGAAACATTCCAACATCAGAATTATTGGACTCCCAGAGGGGGGAGAAAGACAGAAGACTAGAAGATATAGCTGACCAAATTCTGAATGAAAATTTCCCCAATCTAGGGAATGGAACAAGTGTTCGAGTCCTAGAGGCAGAAAGGACACCTGCCAAGATCATTGAGTCCAGAAAGACATCCAGACACATAATTGTAAAATCTGCAAATTGTAATTTTAGACAAGAGGTCCTGAGGGCAGCTGTGGGGAAGAGATTCCTTAAATATGGAGGAAGACCCATTAGAATAACGTCAGACCTGTCAACAGAAACCTGGAAAGCCAGAAAAGGCTGGCATGATGTATTCAGGGCACTAAATGAGAAGAACATGCAGCCAAGAATACTTTATCCAGCAAGGCTGACATTCAAAATGGATGGAGAGATAAAGAGCTTCCAAGACCAGCAAGGGATAAGAGTATGTGACTCCAAGCCGGCACTACAAGAAATACTAAAGGAGGTTCTATAAAAGTAGAAAGAACCCATGAGTGATTTAGAACAGAAATTTACAATCTATAGAAACAAGGACTACACAGGTAACATGATGCCAATAAACACTTATCTTTCAATAATCACTCTCAACGTGACCAGCCTAAACACTCCCATAAAATGGCACAGGGTTGCAGAATGGTTAAATGATGGGACCTGTCCATATGCTGTCTATAAGAGACACATTTGGAACCAAAAGATACATCCAGACTGAAAGTGAAAGGATGGAGAACCATCTTTCATGCCAATGGGCCTCAAAAGAAAGCTGGGTAGTGATTCTCTTATCAGATAAATTAGATTTTAAGATAAAGACTGTAGTAAGAGATACAGGAGGACACTACATCATTCTTAAAGGGTCTCTCCTCCAAGAAGATCTAATAATTGTAAACATTTATGCCCCCAATATAGGAGCAGCCAACTACATAAACCAACTGTTAATCAAAATAAAGAGTCATATTGATAGGAATACATTAATAGTAGGAGATCTTAACACACCACTCTCAGTAACAGACACATCATCTAAACAGAATATCAATAAATAAACAAAAGCTTTGAATGACACATTGGACCAGATGGACCTCATAAATACAGATTGAACATTCAACCCTAAAACAAAAGAATACTCATTCTTCTCGAGCACACATGGAACTTTCTCCAGAATAGATGACATACTGGGCCACAAATCAGGACTCAACTGATACCAAAAGATTGAGATGATTCCCTGCATATTCTCAGACCACAATGCTTTGAAACTAGAACTCAACCACAAGAAAAAGTTTGGAAGGAATTCAAACACTTGGAGGCTAAAGACCAACCTGCTCAAGAATGCTCGGATCAACCAGGAAATCAAAGAACTTAAACAATTCATGGAGACCAATGAGAATAAAGACACATAGATCCAAAACCTATGGGACATGGCAAAGGCAGTCCTAAGGGGGAAATACATAGCCATCCAAGCCTCACTCAAAAAAATGGAAAAATCTCAAATACACCAGCTCTCTTTACACCTTAAAGTACTGGAAAATCAAAAGCAAATTAAGCCAACCCTATGCAAAAGAAGGAAAATAATCAAGATCAGAGCAGAGATCAACGAGTTAGAAACTAGAGAAATAGTAGAACCCATCAATGAATCCAGAAGTTGGTTTTTGAAACAATTAATAAGATTTATAAGCCACTGGCCAAACTCATCCAAAAGAAAAGAGAGAGGACCCTAATTAACAAAATTATGAATGAAAGGGGAGAGATCACGACTAATTCAAAGGAAATAGAAACAATCATCAAAAATTATTATCAACAGCTATATGCCAATAAGTTAAACAACCTAGAAGAAATGGATGCATTCCTGGAA
>JAQQSY010004925.1:0-11999 GCA_028646535.1 Procyon lotor | reverse complement strand
AGGGCAGACCTCAAGCTTGATGATACTGTATCTCGTGTCACCAAGGCCCCTGCTGACCCTGGTGAAGTGGGTGGCACTAACCCATTTTATGGATGAGGACAGTGAAGCTTAGTGAGGTGAAGTGACTTGGGGCCAAGATCACCTGCCCAAAAAGGAGCAGAGCTAGATTTTACAATGATGCCAACAGCAGCTGCTGTCTCTCGGCACTAAGTGGGGCCAGGCCTCTGCCAAGCACCGTGCCTGCAGTTGCTCCTCCAGTCCTCACAATAACACAGTGGAGGAAACTGCAATTACGATCAGCCCCTTAAAAAAACCTGTTGGTGGAAGTCTTCCCTACGTGTGCAGAAAAATGCACAAATCCTAACAGCCCGATGCGTTTCCACAACCTGGACCTCTGGTTGGATGAACCATCCAGAGGTCCAGCACAGAGGTCAACAAAATAAAACGACTGATACAACACTGAAAACACAAGTGCTAAAAGAGAAAACTGATAAATTGGACTTCATAAACATTTAAGACTTTTGTCTTTCAAAGGACACCAGCAAGAAGGTGAAAAGACAACACGTAAGTTGGGGGAAATATTTGAAATCATTTAACTCATGAGAGTCTAGTAGCCAGAATATATAAAGAACTCCTGTAACTCAACAACAAAAAGTCAAAGAACCCAATTTGAGAAAAGGGAAAGGATTTAAATAGGCATTTGACCAGAAGAAGATCTACAAATGACCAATAAGCACATAGAGAGAGGCTCAACATCATCAGCCATTGGGAATTGTAAATGGAAATCACAGAGAGGCCACCTTACACCCACCAGAGGGCTGGGATCAACAAGACAGATGTGAGAGAGGATGCAGAGAAATTGGAGCTCGCTGGAAATGAAGTGGTGCAGTTACCTTGAAAAACAATTTGACAGCTTCTCCAAAGGTTAAACATAGCTGCCCTTTGACTCATCCATTCCACTCCTAGTAGAATCAGAAAAAGTTGAGCACAGATGCACAGATACTTTTGCACGCAAAATTTGAACACAGATACTCATGGCAGCACTATTCACAGTAGCTAAAAAGTAGAAATAACCTAAATGTCCATCAACTGATGAATAGATAATAAAATTTGGGGCATTCATGTAATGGAATATTATTCAGCAACAAAAGGGAATATGGCACCAATATATGCTACGACATGGATGAACCTGGAAAACCTTAGGCCTACATGAAAGTAGCCAGTCATAAGAGATTATATATTGGATGATTCCATTATATGAAATGTCCAGAATAGACAAATAGACAGAAAGTAGATCAGTGGTTGTCTAGGGCCATGGGGTGGCCCAGGGAGGGGGTGGGGTCAAGAGGATAGGGAATGACTGCTAATGAGTACTTTCTTTTTTGGAGATGATAAAAATTTTCTAAAATTAGGTGATGGGGATGGTTGCCCAACTCTTAGATATACTTTTTTTTTTTTTTAAAGATTTTATTTGTTTATTTGACAGAGAGAGAGATCACAAATAGGCAGAGAGGCAGGCAGGGGCGAGGGGCGGGGAAGCAGGCTCCCTGCTAAGCAGAGAGCCCGATGCGGGGCTCGATCCCAGGACCCTGAGATAATGACCTGAGCCAAAGGCAGAGGCTTTAACCCACTGAGCCACCCAGGCGCCCCATTAGATATACTTTAAAACCACTGAATTGTATGTTTTAAGAGGATGAACTTTCTGGCATATAAATTATGTCTTGATAAAGCTGTTTAAACATAAAAAGATATTCCATGCCTTTATTCATGCTGCTTCCATGCCTGAATTGTTCTTACCTTCTTCTGTTTCTCTGAACGTCCCAAAATAACTGGTTCCCAAGGCCCAATTCAAGTGCCATTCCAAAGATTGCCTGGATCCATTCCCATCAGACATAATTTCTCTCTCCTCAGAACTCTTGTCGCAATTCACATCATTCACTCAGCGATGATTTATAAAGGCACGTATCGGGTGTCTGGCACTTCTTACATTTCACGTGATTATTTAAGTACCCATGTCATCTCTGCTACTATACTGTAACCTTTTGGAGAGAGGAGACTGTGTGTGGTTCCCCTCTGTGAACTCAGAACCCAGCCATGTGACTGGCACGCGTGGAAAGTATGTGGAATTCATTCTAAATTTCCTTTTCTTCCCATCACCCCTCCCACTGGGAAACATAAGGATACAAAACGGTGGAAAGTAAAAGGACGGAATAAAATACAGCTTGCGAAAGAATTGTGGCATGACTATATTAATATAAAATAAAAGAAGCTTTGTCGTGAAAAGTCTTATGAGATAAGAAGGGCGCTGTATGACAAAAAATGTTTTAATAAACTATTTTAATTTTATAAACACCTAATGACATAATTCAAAATGGACAAGAGAGAAATCGACAGAACTATTAGAAATATTCAAATCCAAAAAAAAAAAAAAAAAAGAAATATTCAAATCCAAATGGAATGGAAGATTCAAAATATCTCTCTTGGAATTTGGACAGACATGGAGGCAAAAGATTGGTCTAGGGATAGTTTAAGCAATGGTGACCCCCCAAAAAATTCCAAAATCTTGGTGGCTTAATACAACAAAGGTTTAATTCTTACTCACCCAAAAGTGTGGTGGTCAGGCAATTCTTAGGGAAGTTCTCCTCTACGAAGTAGCCTAGGGATCCAGGCATCTCTCACCATGTGCCTCTGTCATCTCAGTGTGCTTCTAAAGAAGAAGAAAATGTGGAGACAGCACATTGGTTCTTAAGTGCCTTGGCCCGGATGTTCAACATATCACTTCCATTCACATCTCTTTAGCTAGAACTGGTCACATGGCTTCTCTTGTCTCCAAGAGTATGGAATAGCATAGTCTGCCTGCATCCACCCCCGAAAGAGAATCAGGTAGGAATGAGCATGAATAGTCTTCACTCAAAGGACTTAAATAAATGACACGTACAGATAATTGTATCCAACACTTTATTTTCTTTCTTTCTTTTTTTTTTTTTTTAAGGATTTTATTTATTTATTTGACACAGAGAGAGACTGAGATCACAAGAAGGCAGAGAGGCAGGCAGAGAGGGGGCGGGCAGCAGGCTCCCCACTGAGCAGAGAGCCCGATGCGGCGCGATCCCAGGACCCTGACATCATGGCCTGAGTCACCCAGGTGCCCCCCAACACCTTATTTTCAAATACATAAGACAATTGACAAAATTTGACTATGACCTGAGCTATACAGCCAGTCTCACCAAATTTCTAGGAACCAAAACCACACAGAGCATATTATCTAAACTGCTATTTCTTATAACAAAGGTATAAATCAATAGAGATAATTAGAAATTTTCCATAGGCTAAGAAATTTAAAAATATACTTCTAAGTAACCCATGGGTTAAAAGAACAACTGATAAAGGAAGCCAGAAAAGATTTTTAATCAAGTGATAATGAAGAAAATTCATATCAAAATTTGGAGGTGTGGGTAAATCAGTATGTGGAGAGAAATTTATAGTCTTGAGTGCATATGTCAGAGAGGAAGCTGAAAACTGATAAACATTCATGCTAAGATATTGGAAACAGAATATCAAAACAAATCTAATAAAAGTAGGAAAAAGTAAATGTTAAAGGCAAGAACAGAAATGAATAAAATAAGAAAGCAAAGATTAAAACAGAGCCAATCCAACAAAGCCAAAGTTGGTTCTTTGAAAAGAGAGTCAAATTGACAAAGCCCTGAATGAAACTGGTCTAGAGAAAAACATAACTGCCCCCCAAAACTCCAATATTAGGAATAAAAAGTGAGACATCACTACAGATACTGCCACCTTTAGGGAAAAAAAAGAGGGTGTTTTGAGCACCTTTGTGTCAATACATTTGAAAATGTAAATGAAATGGATAACATCCTGGAAAGGCATATTTTGCCTTTCTCAATTTTGACTTGAGACAAAAATAGAAAACCTACATAATCCTTTAACAATTAAGGATATTGAATCAGTTGTCAAAACCCTTTTCCATATGGAAAACTTCAGCTCTAGATGGCTTCACTGACAAATTCTACCCAACTTTCAAAAACTATTTCTGTCTTTGACAAATCTCTTCCAGAGAATAGATAAAAAGTGTGAGTAATCTCCAGTTCACTTTATGAGGCTAACATAACCTGCATACCAAAACAGGACAAAGATATGGCAAGGAAGGAAAATTACAGGCCAATTTTACTTGTAAATAGAAGTGAAAAATCATGGATGAAGTGTTAGCCACAAAAACCCATCAATACACAAAAAGATATCACAACTGAAATCGACTAATCCCAGGAATACAAGGTCAGTTTAACAGTAGAAAATCTATTGAGGTTGAGGTACCTGGGTGGCTCAGTCGGTTAAGTGGCTGACTCCATTTCAGCTCAGGTCATGATCTCAGGGCGGTGAGATTCTCTCTCCCTCTCCCTCTGCTCCTTCCCTCCCCACCTGTGCTCACTGTCTCTCTTAAAGAAAAGAAAAGAAAAGAACAAGAAAACCCATTAAATAAATGGAATTCAGGTTAATTCAGCCCATAAACTGATTAAAGGACAAAACCTGCATGCAGAAAACCATTTGATAAAAATGTAACACTTATTCATGATTTAAAACTAATAAAAATAATCTAGGAAATTATGAACAGAAGGGAATTTCCATAATTTGATAAAGATATGTCTGCAGCGAACACGGTAAAATATTGCAAGATTTCTCTTTGGAGATCAGAGACAAGTTAAGGGTGCCCACTGCACCCATTTACTCAACATTTACTGGTGGTCTTAGCCAGAGCAGTAAGGAAGTAAAAGAAATGAAAGGAGTAAGATTTGGAGAAAAAAACAAAACCATCATCTTTCCAAACTAACTTAATTGTGTATAGAGAAACCTCAAAATATGCAACTATGTCATTTAAATTGACAAGAAAATTGAGCATTTTTATTGGATTCAAAATAAATACATTAAAAGAATGTTTTTATATAACAACCCACTGAATTACTGAATGAAGTTGTTGGGGGCAGGAAGCTCTTCTGAACATTAAGAGCTGAACTTGTGAGAACAGGCTACTCTGTATGGGTGTGAGCTCCCCATTACTGGAAGGGTTCAAGCAGCAACAGGATGGGCTGTGTCCAGAGGGGCTGGGGAAAGAACCTGGGTTCAGGATGAGTGGTTTGTCCCTTGTCAGGCTGGGTCTCAGCTGTCTAAACAGTCAGTCCCGGAAGGCGTCCTGTCTTCTTTCTTTTGGTTTCTCTCTGTCAGCTTAATCCCTTTGGTAAACCGGGTAAAATGAGCCAGGATTTATGGCTCCGGGAAATATGTGCAGCAGTTTCTAATCTTATCGCTGTCCACTCCCCCCTTCCTAGGCTCTGCTTTCAGAGAAAACTGACGACGGTGCTTTCTCGTCCTCTCCCCCCTGCCCCTGCCGCACCAGACTTATCTTCCTACCGCAAGTTCTCAGTCCTGACCACACACTCTGAAACACCACGCTACCTGGTTTGTGAAATGGAATTTGACACGGTCCCTTAGTGGCACAACCCAGGGGAGGAGAGCTGCTCTGGGGGGGGGGCCCTGCCTCCTCAGCTCTCTCACCTTATTCCCTGAAGCAGCAGCCCCCAGCTGCTGAAGAACCAAATCCCTCCTCGCCACAGAGCCCCCACCCTCCCAGGAGACACAGTGGGTAACCACACACTTGGGGTCAGCCAGACTTGTGCTTTCCAGCTCTGTGACCTTGAACCTTGGTTCTCTCCCCTGCAAAGGGGCGGAGCTCATGGGCGTTCACACTTTGGCACTTTGGCGGGGTTACGGGGAGGGTAAACCGAGACCATGAATATAAGGGCTCGTCACCCAGGGGGTGCTCCATACACCCGTGTGGTTATTGGCAGTCTCTGGAGTTTGGGGGAGCCCCTCAGCACCTCTGTCTGGACTCAACATCGCAGCCCGGGGCCGTGAGCTCTGGGAGGCAGCGGTGCAGGAATGGGGGCGGTGTGTGCCCCTCCCCCTGCCTCCCGGGACGGGCCCTAAAGCCCCACTGGGTTTACCTGCAGCTGGCAGGTCACAGGCAGAGGCAGGAAAGCGAGGCTGTTAATAAATCTGTCCCCTCCAGGGCCCCTGCTCTGACAGGCACCGCAGGAGCGCGGAGGCCCAGCTGGCTGCAGACCCAAATGTTGGCCGAGCCACTAGATAAGTCTGTAACGAGCTGTCCCTCAAGCTGGAGGCATTAACCTTGTTGCTGGCCTGGAGGCCGGGCTCTGCACTTAACCCTTCCTTTCCCAGCCCTAGGGAAGCCGAGGGAGCAGCCTGGGTCAGGGAGAGCTGTATTGATTAGCCATGGCCGCCTAACAAATGACCCCGCGATTCGGCAGCTGGAAATAACACCCGATTATTAACTCAGCTTCTGTGGGTCAGGAATCGGCAAGTGGCTGTGCGGGGTGGTTCTGACTCAAGGTTCTCTGTGAGGTCACCATCAAGGAGTCAGCCGCGGTGGCGGTCATCTCAAGGCCCGATTGTGGGGGTGACCAGATCCCAAACTCACTTAGGCCGCTGCCGGCAGGCCTCTGAAGATCCACCTCCAAGTGCCCTTGCATGGGCTTCTCCCCAGCGCAAGCCATGGAGAGACCGAGAGAGAGCGCCAAACAGAGATCACTGTCCTTTTATAACCGAGCCTCTTCGCACGTCACCTCTGACTTAGTCTTTTAGCAGCAAGTCCCTAAGTGGAGCCCACAGTCGAGAGGGAAAAGCACAAAGTTGTGAAAACCCAGAAGCGGGGGGCCAGTGGGAGCCGTCTCTGAGGCTGCCTACGACAGGGGTAGGCACCTGCTCCTGGGACGTGCACACAGATCCGGGCCCGCTTGCCCTCAGGGTCACCTGCTTGGACCACCGGGAGTCGGCCCTGAATCCTCCTTCCTTCTTACCCCAAGCCCGGCGGACTCAAGATTCTAAAGCGCCCTCAGGCCTGACCCTCTCCCTTTCTCTTTGCTCTCATGCTTCCAGGCAGGACCCTGCCGTGTCTCCTTAGGCTTTTGTCACTCTGTCACCACGTCCTCACTGGTTCCTTGAATCTCTTCTGCTCCCCTCAGTCCCTGCTCATCCCTTCCACACCCCCTGTCTCTTCCCAACAGTACTCAAAGAAGTCTTTTCAAAATGCAGATCAGACCCTGTCTTTCCCTGCCGGAAATCCCCCGGAGGCTTCCCACTTGCTCAGCAGCGGGATCCAAGTCTTCACTAAGGATGACCAGAGTCTGCGGGGTCTGGCTCGCCCCCAGCCCTGACAGCCTCAGCTCGAAGCAGTGCTGGCTCCTTTCAGGGCCTCTGATCACAGGCTTTGCTCCTGCTATTCCCCGTCCAGCGTGCTTTTCTTGTCTCCTTCACCTCATTCGCCCCTCAGCACCCTTTGGATCTTGGCTCGAGTCACTTCCTCGAAGAAGCTGTCCCCACCCCACCCCGACTGGGTTCCGGTCTCCTGCTGAAAACTGGTGCCCTTCTCTCGGGACCCTGCTAGGCACACTGTTCCCTTCCCCGACCGGTTGTCGTCTGGCCCCCAGGACGGGAGCCAGCACGTGGGCAGGCTTTGCTGTCTGCCCCCATTGTGCGTGTCATGGGTGAGTGCTTAAGAAAGAGCCGTTGAATTAAAAAAAAAATAAAAAGTCTTCATGTAGATGATAAAACTACGACTTTGTGCCATAATTCGTTAGAATCGTAGAACCCCGGGGCTCAAAGGGGGCTCAGAAACTGGCTAGCCAACCTCCTCGTTTTGAAAGAGGAAACTGAGGCTCGGAGACAGAGACCGTCTTCTCAGGTCAGAGGGGGTGAGAGCAGAGAACAGGAGCTGGGCCCCTGGCGTGACCCTCCACCTGCCACTCTCCATCTGTCAGGGGAGGCCCGTTTGCCTTCTAGCGCCACCTAAATCCACCGCTGGTGCCTCATGAGGGCCAGCCCATCACCCCCATCAGCCCTAAGCCCTTGGCACAAAGACTCGGGAAGGCGCTGGCAAAGCCTCCTCTCCGGTAAACTCTTTTCTTAGCTCTGGAACTCCTCTCCTCTGAGATGCACACCCAGGCCCGAGGACAGCCATTTCACCCCAAATGAACCCCAAGCCCCACTTTTGAACATTCTCCCTCTGGTTCCTCCCAGGAACCCGAGACCATTTGAATTATCAGGGACCTGAGACATTCTGAGCCGATTCCAGAAGGGGAAACTGAGGCCAGAGAAGGCTGGAGACTTTCCCAAGGTCATGCAGGGCAGCAGCAGGGCTGGGACCAGAACCTGGGCCTCCTCACTCTCAGGCCCGTGCTCCTGTCTCCACAGCGGGATCAACATGAAGGCGCCCGCAGGCTCAGACTGCATGCCTACAGATGCCTCTTAGAACAAGGAAGGATTCTTTCTCGGCCTGCGGTCGGCTCTGCAGACTCCTGTCACCGCTCCTTAGCAGAGAAGAACTCTCTACTTGCAGAAGCAGCAAACACACTGAAACAAACATTCTTTTTTTTTTTTGACCTTTTTTTTTTTTAATTTTTTTTCTTTCTTTTATTTGACAGAGAGAAACAGCGAGAGAGGGAACAGAAGCAGGGCGAATGGTAGCAGGAGAAGCAGGCTTCCCGCCGAGCAGGGAGCCCGATGCGGGGCTCGATCCCAGGACCCTGGGATCATGACCTGAGCCGAAGGCAGACGCTTAACGACTGAGCCCCCCAGGCGCCCTGAAACAAACATTCTAAAACAAAATGATGTCGCAAACAAACTGGTATGGCAAAAATGAAACACGCTGGTATTAAAAAAAAAAATCTCCAACTGGTATTCAGATTAGTTGCCAGCATTTAAAGATGGGGAGACAGGGGGCAATTGGGTGGCTCAGTGGGTTAAAGCCTCTGCCTTCGGCTCAGGTCATGATCTCAGGGTCCTGGGATGGAGCCCCGCATCGGGTTCTCTGCTCAGCAGGGAGCCTGCTTCCCTCTCTCTATCTCTCTGCCTACTTGTGATCTCTCTGTGTCAAATGAATAAATAAAATCTTTTTAAAAAAATGGGGAGACTTTTACAGACAAATCCAGGTTTCCACCTTCTCTTAGAAAAACCCAGACAATCTGGCCATTGTGGCGCTGTCCCCCAGCCTGCTGACATTCGGCTCAGCAGCCTAGTGGTTATCACTCATGCACCTGGCCTTGGCTGGCCACATTTCTTCCCTTCCACGGCCCTCCCCGGCCTTGATTGCATTCAAGTTTGCCGCCTTCCTGCTGCTGGGTAGGAGAACCCCCCTGTGAGCGTGGCCCACGTGAGTGGCCACATAGGCACTGTTGGATGCCTCCAGGGACGGAGGGGTCACTGTTAGTCTGTTGCACAACTGGTCGAAGAGCCCTAGTGGAAGCCAGAGCTTGAACTGAACCATGGTTTATTTGAATCCATGTTTAATAGGTCACGCTCTGATTTAATACCGGAGCCTAATAAACTTTGAAGCACCTGCTGACCAGGCTTCTCTGTGCTTGTTTTGGCTGAGGCACATACGAAAGCCGCTCTTTGGAATGACGTCACAGACTTCCAGTCCACTGAAACGAAGTCCAGATGTCACGGGATCATGGGCAAATGCGGGGCCAGGTCTGGATGTCCCTTTGGAAGTTTCAAGGGCAGCTGCCGGCAATATCCAAAGAGGGTTTGAGGGTCCATCTTTGGGTTCAGCCCAAAGCTTTCAGCCGAAGTGCCTTTCTGTGACCTTCCCAGGGGCTGAAACCACCCCACCCCCCATGTTTCATAATCCACAGAGGTGGAGGGGGGCTTCCTACAGCAATGTCGGGCCCCTGAGCACTTCATCAGGAGACAACCCAGGGAATCCGGGCAGACGCTCTTCGGAGAGTTCTTGGCAAGCTTCAGTGTTTGGACCTGTAGAACAGCACACTTATCAGTCATCAAATCTCAAAGCCAACAGAAATACCCGAGTCTGGGACTCTTAGCTCGGGGAGGGGCCGTGTACGTGTCATCTCTAACCACTCTCCAACCTCACTGAGAGGAGCCCGACAGGACCCCAGACAAGAAGGGTCAGCCAGCCTTGGCGGGGCCACCAGTCTTCCTGAAGATGGGTCAGGAGTTCTCTCTGCTGGAACATCCATCTCTTGTCACTGGTTTTATCCCCAAGGGAAGAACCATTTTTATGCCCGTGTTCACCCACAGCCCTCGAGGACCAGCACGCCTGCCCTCCCGCCATCTACAAGCTAAATCATCCCAGGTCATCCACTCCTCCGTGGGAGCTCGAGGTCTGCCCACCCTCCTGGAGTTACCAGAAAACCCCCCCCCACCTCAGCATCTTTTCACAACAGCTGCGTCTTTAAGAGGGCACAGTTTTTGCCCCAGGATCTCCAGAGAGAAGAAAGGCCAAGTCCAGCTGTGCCACATCACAGCCTCTCAGGCCCAGAGTTTGTCCAGATGGCTTCATACCAGCACACAGCTTTTATTTATTTAACACATACTCATGTCGCTCCGCTGACTTTAGCAATATCAATTCATTAAACTGCCATAAACATTGGAGACGGAGTTTATTATTGTCCAAAGGATACAGATGATGAAATCAAGAGATCAAGATAGAGGGAAGCGAAGTCCCTCAGTCAGGGTGCCAGGGAGGTGGGGAGACCGGGCCTCAAACTCAGGCCGCTGCAGCCGGACGTTCCGGGGAGAACGGGAAGTACCGTCTTCCTGGTAAGTCGGACTGATCCCCAGATGTAAAGTGACTTATCTCAAGTCACTCGGTTCTGCAGTGATGGGAGTTAGGGTTTCTACTGGGTCCCGAATTCCAAATTCGGGGCTCTTGGCTGCAGCCAAGAACATGCCAGAGGGACTCATCAGGTTTAACTGAAGGGGAATCTGCCAAGGTAACAATAGTATAGAGAACCTATCAGGGGAAGTGAAATGTGTTCTAACCTGGCTTTAGGTCCACATAGATCTCCCAGTGAGCCCCTGGGCCGGGGACAGGAGCAGTGCCCGACATAGGCATCTGATATTTTGAAAGAGCCCATTTTAGGAACTAGATGGAGCCCTCACCTCATTAATTCGTAACCCAACGATCCAAAGTCCTCATGTAGTGGAGGTGCACGTGCTCCATCGCGCACGCATTACATCAATCCCGACATGGCATAAAGAGCCGTCATAGCCAGTGCTGGGCAGGGCACCTTGTCTGGAAGGATCTTTCCCCCTCCAATGGACTTGATGTATACATGTTTGTTCCGCTTAAGCACGGGCACCCTAGGACAGGCTCCTGGCTGCTCTCTGCTCCTGGTGGGAGGGAACAGGGTCCTCCTCTGCCTGCCGCACAAGAAGGGTCCCTACAGACTGTCCCGTGTTGACTGTGGGATGAGAACCATTGGGGAGGGGTGCTGATCCTCGCTACTGTCAGACATTGTTGCTGTGTTGTATGTTTTGAATCCTAAATACATTATTATCTCTGTTTCAAAAATTCTCTTTTGGAGATATTTAAATAAGAAGAAAACATCATCTACTTCCCCGTGCAGTTTTCAGTGTCCTTCCCTCCTTTCTGGAGATCCAGAGTTCCATCAGTCATCATTTGTCTTCTGTCTGACGTTGCCCAGGTCTAGTAGTGATTAATTCTTTCAGCTTTTGTTGCACTGAAAACGTTTTTATTTCGCTTTTATTTTTGTTTATTGTTTATTATTTTGAAAGACGTCTTTGCTAGATTGACAGGAGTCCCCCCCTCGCCCTTCCTTCAACACCTGGGGGATGGCGTGGGTTTCTCCTCCAGCTCACGGGCTGAGAAGTCACTGTCATTTGGATCTTTGTTACTCTGCGTCTTTCTTTTCTTTTTCTTTCTTTCTTTCTTTCTTTCTTTCTTTCTTTCTTTCTTTCTTTCTTTCTTTCTTTCTTTCTTTCTTTCTTTCCTTCCTTCCTTCCTTCCTTCCTTCCTTCCTTCCTTCCTTCCTTCCTTCCTTCCTTCCTTCTTTCTTTCTTTCTTTCTTTCTTTCTTTTTCTTTCTTTTTCTTTCTTTCTTTCTTCTTTTTCTCTTCCTCCCTCCCTCCCTCCCTCCCTCCCTCCCT
>JAQQSY010004924.1:0-12000 GCA_028646535.1 Procyon lotor | reverse complement strand
TACCAGGTACTGGGTGCTGGGCGCTGGACACTGGCTACCAGGTACTGGGTGCTGGGCGCTGGACACTGGCTACCAGGTACTGGGTGCTGGGCGCTGGACACTGGCTACCAGGTACTGGGTGCTGGGCGCTGGACACTGGCTACCAGGTACTGGGTGCTGGACACTGGCTACCAGGTACTGGGTGCTGGGTGCTGGATACTGGCTACCAGGTACTGGGTGCTGGGCAGCAAGACTAACCCTGAGCCCCCAGGCGCCCCTGCCCTCGCTGCTCCGGATGGAGAAGGGGCAGAGAGTGGGGAGATCCAGGCGGGCCCTGCCCTCAGCCCCTTGCAATGGGCTGGACAGAGCACGTGCCCGTGAGGCCCACTGGGGGAGGGGTGTGGGCACCTCGGGAGTGAAAAGGTGGAAAAGTCACCTGAATGCTTCTGGGGAAGCAGAGTTCTCCTTGACGGGAGTCCGGAGGTCGTTGTGCGCTGGGCCCTGCGCCCCTGGGGGCGTGGGGGTGGGGGCTCGGCTGTGTCCCCACCCCATCCCTGTTCCCCTGCTCTGTGGCCTCAGGAGGGCTGCTCCTCCCCACAGGCCCCCCGCCCCCTTGTGTGTGACACTGAGCAGGACACAGGGCCTCTCCGTGCCCCCAGCTGTTGGCGAGGGGCATAAGCGCTCTCTGTGCCACAGGAAGATGACACGTGTGCCATGTGATTATAAACAAAGGGAACGACCGAAGGGCTGTCTGGGCGTCCAGCGAGCGGAGGGAAGGAAGCCAAAGCCCTGTGGGCAGGCGGGACAGGCGCCCGCGGAGGGACCCTGCCTCCAGACCCCCACGGCTCGGACACCGGAGCGGGGTGCTCCCGGCACCGCGGGTGATTCCAACCTGCTCCCGCCAACCGTCCGCCTGCAAGCCCGCTGTGCCGCGGCCCTGACACGCTCACGTGCGCGTGCGAGCTCGAGCGTGCAGGCGGGAGGCGCAGAGCCGCGGAGGGAATGGCCGCCATCCGCTACATACCCCCAGGAAGCCAGACCCCGTGTTCACACTGCCCCTCCGTGGCCTGAGAACCCAGAGCAGCATGTGGTCTTCAGAAAGCGTGGAACAGACGGCGGCCTGGAGCGCAGGCCCTGCTTCTCCCACCGGGACCCTTGGCCACAGGCCTTCCTTGCGGAGGGGAGAGCCAGGAGGGCAGGGGAATAGGGCCGGGGTGGCAGGTCCAAAAGGCCCCACCTGGGAGCTGGTGGGAAAGTGGGCACTGGGGGTGGCCCCCGGAGCTCGGGGCCCTGGCCATGGGACAGTCTGCTGACCCACATCCGTCCTTCCACGTGGATCCCGGTGTGCGTAAAATCCATACACGGCACACACAGAATGCACATCGTACACGCGTGTGTAATACACGTACTAATAGGGCCTCACAGACTTGCTACTTATCTCATCTCCCACCAACGCACGCCGCCCCAGTGACCGGGGACCCCGTGTACCATCTGGGAAACGCTGGCGGCAGCCGAGCCCGAGCGGGGCGTGGACAGCCCCACACCCCCCGGTCGCCCCTGCTCTCGGGATAGAGTGCACACATGTCCGCCCGCGTCCCCCCAGGCCAGGCGGGTGCTGGGGCGCGTGCAGAGGGACCTGGGGTCTGCAGGGCAGGACGCCCCTCCGCGCCTCTCTCTGCCCCCGGATCGACTCATGGGCCCTCCTGAGTAAAGACCCTCCCACGCCCACATCCCTCCCGCCAGCACGTGGGGTCGGAACTCATTACGGAGTAGCTAACGGATCATGTATGAGCAATAATACCGAGATTACTAACCATCTGTTTACAGAAGCGGGTTAATGTTATTTTCAATCCGAGGATTTAGCCACTAATGATGGACTAAAAGTGCTGTTTTAAATGCATTTAAAACAGTTCCTGTGCACAAAGTCCAGCGACGGCGCGGCGGCACGCTTTGGTTCGTTTCCCTCAAGTGGCCTTCGGGCCGTGGGGCGAGATCCCAACCCCGAGCCCCCTGGGACAGCCGGGCGCTGCATCCCCTGCCCGCCGGCTCGGCCCGCGGCGCCCTCCTTGATGCCTGCTTCCCTCCTCCCTCTTCATTTTGCCCCGAGAACGCTGTCCTCACGCACGTCTCTGCATGCGGGCTCCCACGTGGACGCCGTCTCTCCGGGGACAGAGCGCCAGCTGTGGCCGCGCCGTGGGGGTGAGGACCTGCCTCCTGCTTCAGTGGCCGATTCCGGAAACTTCCGACCTCAGTCTCCACCAATAAAACAGAGCTGGAGGCTCTGTGCGGGGGCCACGTGCCGCGGGCCATGACTGGTGCCCGGTGACACCTGCAGACGAGGGGACAGACACAGAGGGTTGGCGCCCGGCCTCGGGAGCCGCAGAGCTGGGCCCGGATGAGGCAGTGCTTTTGGAGGCCTGGCCCCGGCCGGGGTCTGGAGCGCTGGGCGAGGTGTGGGATCGCCGACTCCAAACCCGGGCTGCATCTGCCCCGGGACCTGTGAATCCACCTTATGGGTGTAACGGGCCTTTGCAGATGTGGTCGAGGAAAGATGCGGCCACAGCAGACTCATGGGGGCCCCGGTGCAGTGACAGAGACACGGGATGGGCCACGTGAAGACAGAAGCAGAGCTGGGGACACGGCCACCAGGCCAGGGACCCAGGAGCCCCAGGAGCCCCAGGAGCCCCAGGAGCCCCAGGAGCCGGACGAGGCAGACGGTCCCCCCCCCCACCCCAAAGAGCATTCGGAGTGCACGTGACCCACAGCTGGACTCACGCTCTGGCGCCAGACGGGGGGCGGTAGGTGTCTGTGGTCATCGGCTTGTGGCCCAGGGCACTCGGGGCTCCCTCTGGACCTGGCGGCCTGGTGGGGGGGCCTGTACTTCTGCAGGAGGGCCCAAAGCACGCCCCGCGGAACCCAAGGGAGCCGCTGGGGAGATGCCCCCAGACAGCCAGGCCTGGGCCTCTGGGCTGAGGACCCGCTGGCCTTCGGTGCAGCCTCTGTAACCCCGCGTGGCCTCGGCCGTGGCGCCCACCCCGAGGGGCTCCTGGCCGGCCTCCTGCCCGCCCCACGGTGATGTTCCCAGGGTCTGTCCCCGAGTGGGTGGGTGGGGTGTGGGCCCGTGGAAGCCTCGTGCTCTCTGAGGCTCCTGCTGGGCTCACGACGGCGGCGGCCCCGGCCAGCTGTCCCCCCGGGGGGCCGGGAGCAAACACATGCCCCCACCTTGTCCAGCTCCTCCCCCCAGACGCCCGGCCCGCTCCTGTCTTATCCGACCCCACACGCCTGGAATGGCCAGCCCAGCGTGTCCTCCCTTCCCAGGACTGCCTGGACCCTGCTCCCACTGACCCGGCCCCTTGCCGTCACCTCGCAGGGAGAGGAGGGCTCTCTGTGACCCGCCCAGCCAGCACGGCGGCAGGACGGGCCCCCACGCGTGTCCATCATGGACCCGGGGGCTCCAGCCCTGCTCCTGGCTCGTCTGGGGAACCTCAGAGAGGACATAATCTTGCAGAAATCAGACGGATCCCCCTCCTTTGTTGACACGTAGATGCCCAGAGCCTGTGCGTCGGTCCTCTCTTCATCTGCCGGCCTGACTCCGCCAGGACTCGTGCTCTGCACCCCAGTGCCCTCAGGCGCCCAACTGGCGGCCCACGGAGACCCCACGCCCCACAGGCCACGCTGGGAGGCGCCCACTTGGTGGGGCCGCGGGTCCCTAACGCAGGTCCCTGATGAGTGTGGCGGGCACAGGGCCTGTGAGCAGGGCTGGTCGGGGCAGGGGCGCGAGGAGCCGGGGCCCCAGCAGGTGCTCACAGCAGGACCCCGTCGGTCCCTGTCCCCTCTGCGGGAGCCAGACACACAGGAGCGGGGGGCACTGGCGATCCAAGCACACTGGGAAGTCCTTGGGGGCCCAGGCACCGGTGGGGCAGCCTCCGTGCGCGGCCAGCACCTAGTGTAGGCACATCCCAGTGTGTGCGCAGAGGTGACCACTTCCTGGGGGCGGGGCGGGGATCCCCGCCCGCCCCAGCGCTGACGGGAGCCCGACCTTCTGCCGTGTGTGGGGCAGGCATGGACGTGCTGCTGTGGACCGGACAAGCGAAGCTGCCCCGAGCCTGTGTTTCCCTTGCTGGCAGTCGTGGCCGATGCCACAGAGAGGCCACGGAGCTCAGGGCTGTCCCCCCAACACCCACGAAGGTGGGCATGTCCCTGTCCACGTCGTCACAGAAGGGAACCAAGGCGCAGAGCGGCCATGACCTCAAGCAGACGGTGGCAGGAACCAGATCGGGGCCTGTCCTTGGTCCCTGGGACCTGTGACGGCCACCTTCTGGGGTGACGCGGGCTGGTGGGGAGCCTCGCAACCCGGGGGGCAGGGTGCCGCTCTCAGCAAGATGGCGGACGCGACAGGGTGCAGTGACTCTGTGTGAACAAGGCCGAGCTCAGGACCCTGGGGAGCCGGCCACTCATTGGCCGCGACCTCTGCACTGAGGGGTCATTTCCGTGTCCTGAGAGGTCACCACACAGGAGCCTTTGGCCCCGTGGAGCTCCGTTCGCGGCTTCCCCAACCCGTCCGGGCTTCAAGGAAGCAGGTGACATGAAGACAGGTGTGTCCCCACGTCCCTGCGTGCACACGGCCCCGAGGCAGTGAGGCCAGCCCGCCCCCGAGGCCCGGTGTCCCGAACACCCAAGCAGAGCTGGGTTAATTCCTTGGGTGTGTGCGGCAGCGGCTTTCTGTTCTGCGCGGAGAGGCTGCTCCTGTCGGGTGACACTGTGGGGGGTGGGGTGTGGGGACACTGTGGGGACCTGCTGTGGGGTCACTGCTCACAGTGTGTGACCACCAGACCGCGTCTGGTCTCGGGACCCTGCGCGGGGATGTTCTCCCGCACCACGCCTGTCCTGCTTGTGCCCGGCTCCTGCAGACGTCCCGCATCACTCCCGGGACCCCCCTCGCCCGCGGCTCCCGGCCAGGCCACCCACTGCCACCTCCGCGGGAGCCGGTGCAGCCCCTCGAGCCGGTGTAGCCCCTCGTGTGGGAGCCCCGAGCGCGGCGTGGTGGGACCCGTGGGGCTGGGCCCGGAGGCTGCAGCCAGGAAACGGCCACCGAGGCTCCTGGAAGGTCTCTGTGCCGAAGGACACCCGTCCCGTCCGGGCAGATGTGCACACGGTGCCCGGGAGACGACGTCAGCAGGGCCAGAGCCGGCTGCCCTGGAACGGGGACGTGGCCGCCACCACTGGACGCTCCTGACCGAGCCTCAGCCGCCCGCGTCCCGCCAGATCCCAGCAGAGCCTGCCCGGGTGCCGATGGGGGTGCCGCCGCGGCAGGGGCTCTGGAGAGGAAGGGGCGACGCCCGTGTCGGCGGCCGGCATAGCGCCCGGCAAGCGCGCCAGCCGTCACAATGATGGTGATCGTTCCCTGAGACGAGCAAAGTCGCCACACGTCCCTGAGAGCGTGGGACAGAGGGACAGAGGGACAGGGGACAGGGGACAGAGGGGGGCTTCCTGTGCAGGGAGCTCAGGGTAACGTCTCCGGCTGCCGGGTCTGCAGAGCCCTGGGCTCGGACAAGTGGATGCCAACAGTCATGCTGGGCACCCCGGGGCCACCTGGGCCGGTGCCCCCCGCGATCCTCTGACACGGAGGCAGGGGCCAGCAGGCCGGGGGATCAGGGGAGGCGTTGGATACAGGGTGCCTGTCTGTCCACCCGCTCAGCGCACAGGGGCGCGTGAACCTGCGCAGAGGGGAGCCAGAGACAAGCTGGCCCAGGAGGAGCCAGAAGGCGCCCACACTGGGGATGCAGAGGAGCCAGCAGGAGCCTCAGCAGCTGGAGCTGCAGCAGAGGCCCGGTGGGGGGTGGGGGTGGGCCCGGGGGTGCAGGCTGGCAGGAGACCCTCCTGAGGACGGTCAGACCCCGTGTGTTCACCACAGTGCGAGTGCACCCAGCGTTACCCTCTCAGAAGGGGGACCCAGGCTCCCCTGTGGGTCAGGGCGCCATGGACTGTGGGGCACGGGGGGCGGCTGGGGTCAGTGTGGAGGAGGACATGGGGAGGCCAGTCCCCGGCCCTGCTCCGATGGGGCCCCAGGGAGAGGCATGTGGATCCACGCGCTCCTCTCTGGCACCTTCTCCAGGAGACCGTCAGGCCTGAGCAAAGTCCGGAGAGCTTCCCGACGGCACGTCCGTCCTTGAAGAGTGGGGAACGGCGGACACGTGGCTCCCTGGGGGAGGGTCTCGGGGGTGCTGGGGGCTGGCACGGGCCAGAGAGAGCCAGCACCACACACAAAACCCCGCATGTGGCTCTAGAGCGAGGAGGACCGTGTCACCGGAGCAGGGGCGCGGAGACGACGCACCTGCAGAGAACAAGAACCAAACTTGGAAAACCGAAACGTAGAAGAGACGCAGGACCACGCGGGAGGCCGACGGTGGGGCATGCGGCGTTCACGCAGAGAACAAACACTCGGAGACAGCCAGGCAGTGAGGACGGAGACCCGGGAGGGGACGGCACACAGGTGATGGAGGTCCCGCGGGTCGCAGGGCTCCGGTTGGAGACGGCGCGTGCCGAGGCAGGTCCCCGGACGGACGGCCGGACTCCAGATACACATCCCTGTGAGATTTCAGAGCGTCCAGGACGAAGGAGGTGAAGCAGACGCTAAATGTGGTCGGGGGAAGGGAGGCCAGACCAGGTAGCCTGGCGAAGACCGGAGTCAGGGCAGCATCGCATCCCCGACCTCCCCGGGGGCGCAGGGAAGGAGCCTGGCTTCCTCGGGGCGTGGGGCAACCGTGTCCAGCCTGCATTTCTGGAGCCGACGGAGCCGCCCTTCTCATCCGAGGACAGATGTTCAGGCTGTGCACTGTCATACCCACTTTCCAGGAAACTACCGGAGATGCTGCCGTAAACTCAGGGGTGTCCTCGGATGGTGCTGACCCCCAGCGGGGCCGCCCGCCCAGCAGGGGGGAGGGTCTGGGCGGGGCCCCTGAGCCCTGCGTGCCGGCCGCGCCAACGGGACCCCCGCCCGCGATCCGATACACGCGGGACAGGCACAGAACAGACGCCGAGCTGGGTGACAGGCAGGGCAGGTAGCGGCCGAGAGCGCGTGCGAGGCGGGGTCGGCCTGCCGGGCTCTGGGGCAGGGGCAGCCCCTCCGTGGGCAGCCTGTTGGGTTTGCAGGCGCTGGAGAAGGAGACCGTTGCTCTCTGTTCTCCGTGAACAGAAGTCAGTGCGCATATAATGCACAAAAGGAAAACCAAGGGAAAGTGGCGTAACACGTTGTCATAGGGGAAAGGGAGGGGGGAGATTCTTTGTCTGTGGGGAGCAGGATGGTCGGAAGGGCCGGGAGCCCAGTGCCCCGCCAGGAGCGAGGGCCGAGGAGACGGAGCTCGTGGGCAGGACGGGCGTGGGCCCACCGAGCACCAGGCCAGCCTCTTCTAGCCACGCTGCACCCCAAATGTGGATGTTGGGGTCCCCAAACAGGAGTGGAGAGATCATTAGACTCCCCTCGATCCTTAAAGGTGACGGTTTGATCTTCCCCACAAAGGCAGAGAAACCATGGTGCAAATTCTCATCCTGGAACAACGCGGGAGTCCGGCCCATGAACGTGCCAACCCGTCGGCCCCTTTCCTCTTGGGGCTCGGGGTGCTGGGACCCACCGGGAGCCGATGCCTTCGTGTTCCTCCTCCAGCTCCAGGACGGACCAAAACCTGTGACCCGTGACCCGCCTCACCGCCTGAGGGGAGGGGCCGAGGTCAGATCACCTGCTTCACACTCAGGTCTCAGGGCCCCCAGGTTCCCTCCCTGTGCCCACTGAGGATTCTGGGAGGGGACTCAGGGCTTCCACGGGGGATGGTGACACTGTGACAGTGGCCTTAACATGTGCACGCTTGCACATGGGGTCACACACCATGTATGTGTGTGCACATGTGCACGGGCACACATGCTCACACACACGCACACACTCCACACATATAGATGCAGGCATGTGTGCCGACACGGGCACACCCCGTGTGAACACACACATCTATACAGGAACCCCCATACACACGTGCACACACATGCACACATGTGTGCACTCCCCACACACCTAGATGCACGCGTGCATAGACATCTACACACAGCGTCCAAGACACACGTGTGCACACACATGCACACGTGTATGCACTCCCCACACACCTAGATGCACGTGTGCATGTGTGCACAGACATCCACACACAGCGTCCAACACACATGTGTGAACACACATGCACACATGTGTGCACTCCCCACACACCAAGATGCACGTGTGCATGTGTGCACAGACATCTACACACCGCATCCAGCACACACATGTGCACACACATGCACACATGTGTGCATTCCCCACACACCTAGATGCACGTGTGCATGTGTGCACAGATATCGACACACCTCATCCAGCACACGCGTGTGCACACACATGCACACATGTGTGTACTCCCCACACACCTAGATGCACGTGTGCATGGGTGCACAGACATCTACACACAGCATCCAGCACACACATGTGCACGTGCATGCACACATGTGTGCTTCCAGCGGGGCAGTCCCTTGTGTCTGCAGACCCCGGCTGTGCTGTCTGGAGTCAGTGGGCAGCCTGGCCCCCCGAGAGCCTCCGGCTATACCTCCTCATTCTCTGAGGCTCAGGAGCTCCGTTTCCCAGAGAACGAGACTAAACCAGGTTGATGTCAACACCCAGGAAGTGTAGGCCCCTCAGGATCTGGCGCCAACCGACCGGGTCAGGCCACACACCAGCAGCGCTAGAGCAGACATGTCCCCGGGGGGGACTCATCTTCCGAGGCATCTGGAGAGTTCTGCCCGCAGCCCTGGGCTCGCCCGCTTGTTCACAGACCCCCCGGGCGGGGCAGCCCCTGCGCCCCGTGGACAGACCCCGGGGGCCTTGTAGGACAGCGCGGCCAGGAGCTCAGAGCATCCCGGGACGAACTTTCAAAGCCCAGGGTAGGTGTCGCCGTGTCACAGACCCCCCCAGGAGGGGTCCTGGGTGGCGGCGGGGACGGGTCCCTCCTGGCTCAGGGCTGGCTGGTGGGAGTGGGCACCGGGTCCCCACCCGGGGCTGTTTGAGTCTGGAATGGGCCGCGATTCTGGGTCCTTGGATGCTGGGGTGAGTGTCCCTCATGGGGAAGGAGGCCCGGGGATTCAGGGCAGCATCTTCCTTTCCGGGACGAGCAGTGGGGCCCCACGTGGGGTGGCGGGGATCGTAGCGCTAACCAAATATTTACCCTGGTCCGCGCGGGGGGAGACGAGCACCCCGTGGGAAGCGCGGAGCTCTTTCCGTGTGTGCAAACAGCAAGAAGGCCAATCTGCGAAGACAACTCAGGGAGACAGCTGCCCCACTTGGCACCTCCACTGGCAGCCTGCGCTCACTCTCCGTGGCTCCGAGCATGTCCAGGCCGCGGGGGAGGCCGGTGAGCCAGGAGGGGCGCACGGGGGTCTCCCCAGCAGCGATGCTCCGTCTTTGCTGCTGGAGTGCCCAGGAATTCCCTGGTGCCGCTGCGTCGCTGGAATGGGGGGGGGCGTGCCACCCAGCAGCCCAGACCTGCCTCCACGGTGCCCGAGGGGCACCCCTCCCGCGCCCGCTCTCTCCGTGGGCAGCCGCCATCTCGCACAGCGGCCTCCTCCGTCCTGGGTCTCCCGTCCGTGGTGGGTGGGCCGCCCCACCTTGACGGGTGGGAGAGGGGGACCCTCTCCAGGACTCCACTCTCCCCAGGGAGAGCCCCAGACCTGCCCCCCTGCACAGGCAGCCCTGGGCCAGACCCTCGCTGTAGTTCTTGCCTCTGCGTCCAGGGCCCTCACGGGAAAGGGGCTCCCTTTGGCCCTGAGAGAGGGTTGGAATGACAGGCCTGGGGGTTCCCGTCAGGATGTGGCTACAGCTCACGCGGGTGGTGCCCCCGCGAGTCAGGAAGGTGCCCGGCGGCAGGTGCACGTGGGGGCTCGAGTGCGGAGGGGACCGGACGCCTGCCTGGCTGCCCCTCCTTGGGGCCGGGCTCCACTGTCGAGGGACCTGCGCCCCCTCGGCCCCCAGGTCCAGGAAGCACACATCCACCTGCGCACGCGACCAGGCGACCCCGCCAGGCCCGGCGCTCTCGGAACTGCGGAAGGACAGACGCGGGGCCCTGGGCGAGCCGCCAGGCTGGGCCGGCGGAGGGAGGGCCCCGGCGGCCTGGGGAGGGCGGCCAGCAGCGTCCAGGACCTGGCTCAGGGCTCTGGCTGTGAACTCCAGCAAGTCCCTCTGTGGAAGCCCGAGACAAACACCCGGTTACGCCCCCGCGTGCGGAGCCCGGGGTGGAGGTTCCGGCCGAGAGCCGGCGTCCCGGGCAGGGGCGGCACAGGGGCGGCCCGGGACCCCAGCGGAGGGGCACCTGCTCTGCCCGCCCCCCGGGGAGCCCGAGCGGTGCCAGCGAGCCAGGCAGGCTGTGCGGACGGTCCCTCTGGGGCGGACCGAGCGGCCGGCGCAGAGATGCGCTCACTTCCAAGCATGCAGGTGGCTTTCTCGCTATTTTCCCGGGACGTGCCGGGTCACGGAGCCCCTCTGGGGCCGACTAGGGCCGGCTTCCCAGACGCCGCAGCGGGTCCCTGGCAATGGCGTTCCCGCCCCACTGCCGGGTGAGGTCGGTCCTGCCTCACGGGTGTGTGTGCCACAGGGACAGGGCCTTCCTCCTGCCGCCAGCGACGTCAGAGCTGACATGGGGGCCTGATGAGTCGGGCTGCTGGCGCTCAGAACCCTGCGGAAAGCCGCGGTCCCAGCGCACCGCGGGGAATTGCGCCCATTTTATGAGCATGAATTGTTATGGATTTTGTGACTGCGTTCAGCACCACGCAGGCCCCGTCTCCCCGCCTGCAACGCGGCCCTTGGGCCCATGTGCTGCAGCTCTGGCCCCACGTCCAGGCGTCGGAGGGTGGGGCCACTGGGGGGCACCCCCGTATTCCCCGGGGCCTCCAGACTATGCTCCCGCAATCATGAGCAGAGGGGCCCCTCCCGTCGGCCGGCCTTCCTCCCAAGGTCACGTCACTCCTGGGGAGGGGGGACGTGTCCTCGTGCAGGGCAGGGGTGCGGAGCCGGTGGGGGTGGGGGTGGGGGGCGACACCCCCCTGCTTCCCTGGACAGGACCCGTCGCACGTGGGCAGCACGGGGCTGCAGGGGGGCCCACCTGGGCTTTAGGTCCTTCCTGAGGATGGGGCTGTCGGGGCCGCTGAGGGCAGCGCTCTTGGACCCCGGGTCCCTGCCGCCCCTCCTCCGCAGGGCGGACGCGCAGCCTCCAGGGAGCCGGCCCGACCCACCTGCCCGCGTGGAGGCAGAAGCCCCAGCTGTTGCTTCTGGCGGTCAGGGTCCGGCTGGTCCAGGTTCCCGGGACCGCCCCCTTCCCTGCAACCCTTCGCCCCCGCTCCCGGGGCGCACGCCCAATGGGGTGCAAGGAGGCCCTGCCCCCCAGAGGGCTTCTCCCTCCCCGGCCCAGACCCGGCGCCCTGGGGCAGGGGACGAGAACTGCCAGCCGTCCATGTTCCAGCTCATGCAGCAGAGGGTGAGGCTGATGCGGCCTCCGGACCTGCTCCCCACCGACGCGGGGGCTGACACTCCAGACTGACACTCCAGATGCCCCAGACGCGGGCAGCCCAGTGGGACCCAGAGATCACACACTCGCAAGGCCAGTGTCGGGGCTGGGGCTCTGCCGGGCAGCCCTGCTGATCTCTGCCGGACCCTTCACATGGCTGGGGGCCCGGGGTTCACCGGGGCCACGGGGGCTGCGTGCCCGGGCTCGTGTACGTCTCACCCTCTGAGGGGTCCGCTGGATGGACACCACCGGGTCCGCCCGTTCTGTCTGCCCCAGGAAGTGTCCCCACGCCGTCTGCTCCAGGAAGTGTCCCCCCCATGCTGTCTGCTCCAGGAAGTGTCCCCCCCATGCTGTCTGCTCCAGGAAGTGTCCCCACGCCGTCTGCTCCAGGAAGTGTCCCCACGCCGTCTGCTCCAGGAAGTGTCCCCCCCATTCTGTCTGCTCCAGGAAGTGTCCC
>JAQQSY010004923.1:0-12000 GCA_028646535.1 Procyon lotor | reverse complement strand
TATCTGTAGACACCAACCAAATATGAGACGTGCCAGCACGGAGAGAGTTGAAGCCACACACACGTACGTGACTTTTCTGCAAAAATTCTCCAAAGCCCGAGCTTTCGAATGAAGCTCGAGGGTCCGCGGGTGGGCGTGGCCCCCGGGAGAAAGAGCACAAGCGTATCTATCTATTCGGGCGCTCCTTCCTCTAGGCTCGAGCCCCTGCTGCCTGCCAGGCTCTGAGGCGACCACAGGGAAGTAAACTTCACTTTTCTTACGGAATTTCGCATCTCCTGGAGAAGACAGGCAGGACACGGACGGTATCGGGCAGTGGGGTCGCTTCTCTGGCTGCCGTAACAAATGACCACAGACCTGATGGCTTAAAAAAAACAACTGAAATTTACTCTCTCATTGTTCTGGAGGCCGGAAGCCGAAATTCAGTCCACAGGGCTGCTGCCGAAGTGTTGGCGGGGCGCGCTCCCTCCCGTGGCTTCGGAGAAGGACCTGGTCCTTGCACCTTCCGGCTCCCGTGGCTGCTGCCTTGGTGGGGCCACAGCACTCCGGTCTCTGGCTCCCTGCGCGTCGCCACACCCTGCCTGTGCCTGCCCGCGATCCCCTTCCCCCGGCCCTCACGTGGTGGTTAGGGCCCACCTGGACATTCCCAGATAATCTTATCTCAAGAGCCTTCATTTGATCAAACCTGCTCTATAAAGTAATCAATACTTATGTGGCCTGGGGATTTGGGAGGCAATCTTATCTTTTCGTGGCCCCCATGCAAACTGCAAAGGGTGCTTTAGAGAAAATGAAAGGCAAGAGGGTGGAGGAGAGGCTATCTCGGTGGGGCAGTCGGGGAAAGCCGCGCTGAGCGGACATATCCACACGCAAGCAGGTGCCTTGTGTGTTCCCCTCTTTTCCGGTGATGTGAAGCCATCCCTCTTTGGAGAACGTTTCAGTCCCTTTCAGAAGCCTTACTGCTATTCAGCCTTACATCTTTTCCACAAAATTTAAAATCTGTTTTAAGTCATTTTTTTTTTAACTGTCCCCGGTTACTGGAGGGGAACATGGTCCCTCGCTCCCGTGTGAGCCACTTCCTCCTCCTGGCGGGTCAGAGTCCCATCCAGGGGCTGTTCTCCATCTCAGGCGCCAACTTTCCGAGATAAGCCTTGTGTGGGAAGGATTAGGGTAGAGGCTGCACACCCGGCTGCCTCTGCCACGCCTGCCTTCCAGAGCCCGGAGCCCGGAGGGACATAGGGGCCATCAAGGGCTGGAGGCCACTGCAGAATTTAAGGTGAAGGTATCTGGTATTGCAAACCTGTAAATCCTAAAGCTTCAGGGCTTCAGGCCTCGAGGGACCCTCCGAGGGGGACAGAGAGCCAGAGAGCAGCATCAGAGAAGGAAGTGGACAGGCGATTTCTCCAGGACACGCAGAGATAATCCCTTTTGGTGAGGTTCAGATAATCCTGAAATACTTCTTATTCTGTTCACACTAGATAGGTCCCCAGGAAGCACAACTCCCAAAGATACGAACAGGAATCGGCTCTGCCTCCAAGTCCCCCCAGCCCCCTTTGGAAGACAAGTCGCTGTCCCCATCAGTATGTAGAACGTCCCGAATCCCAGCCAGCTGCCCCCCACCACCCCGGCTCCCGCCCCCTGCTGCTCCCCAGTCTAAGGTGCTGCTGGCAGAAAGAGGAGCGTCTCAGGGAAGGAAAACACCCTGCCTGCAGGCTGGGGACGTCTCCACGACCCGCGCCGTCAGCCGCAGCCTCGGTGTCCCCAGTGAGGAGCCGTTTTGCATTACATCTTGGGTCTCGGGTGAGGGCCATACTCCTTTCCACATGTAGGGGGGGATGCTTAGGCCGCACGTCCCGCCTCCCCTCTTGCTGCTTCATGGGGCTGCACAGCACATCACCCCGTAAGCATCAAGAAGTCCTGCTTCAGAATGCATGGCGATTAGGGCTGCCTGGCAGGACAGCCTGTCTGGCTGTATGCCAGAGAACTGCCGAATCGGAGCTGGCAACCAGGGAAAGCCGCTGTCCCATAAGACCTTGTCCAGCCAGGCCTGTTTTCAAAGAGTTAAAAATCTGGTTCGTGAGAGTGACCCAGTCTCACCTTCCTGCTGCTGAACTTACCCGTGGGGCTGTCCGTCCCCCGGCCATCAGGGCAGCGGACACTATGGGCCTTATTCTGGCCACGGTACCATGCTGACCCTGTGTCTCCAACAAGGACAGCCTGTGTGAGGCTTTGTTCTGCTCGGTGGCCCCACCCCCAAGCCTGGACACTGCCCGCTCATTGTTCACATTATCCGGGAGAAGAAAATGACCCTCTTGTGCATGGGGAGACCAAAAAGGACCAAAGGTGAATAAACTGAATTCGAAGCTTTCTGACCCAATGCCCGCAGAGTGTGTAGCGATGGAAGGCTCTTGGTGCGTGATCAGCAGGGGATAAGAGCTGACCACTTCCACCAGCATCTGCTTTTTAAGGAAATCCTCGTGGCTCTGCAGATTTGCAGGGCTTAGTGGTTTGTTGGGAGGAGCTCAGAGGAAACTAAAACAGTGACGATTGGTCCCCAAAATTCCACCAAGGACTTCACCTTGAAATGACAGCATGAAAAGATCTTTCCATTGCAGTAAAATCCACCCAGTGTAACACTTAGCATCTTAACCATTGTTAAAGTGCAACATTTTAAAGGTTTTCAAATTGTAAGTGTTAAAGGTCAGTACAGTCGCAGGGCTGTGCCCTGGCCTCCACCTCGGTCCGTCCGTCAGCAGAGCTCAGCATCTTGCAAAACTGAAACTCTCCACCCACCAAACAGCAGCCCGTGCTCCCTGCCCCCCGCCCTGAGCACATTTCAGTTTGACTATAAACAGTCAACGGAAAGTTAAGGCTAAGCAGAAGCTCGGGTTGGAACTTTCTAAATATCCTTCGAATCGGGCAAGAATGAGAAAGAATGAAACATTCTGCAGCTAACAGGAGCGCCCTCTGCAGACTTGGTGCATGGCGCCCCCTGCTGTTGGAAGTGCATCATTTCCGCCTTGCTCAGAACTGGGGCTTTTGCTCTGGGAGAGGCCTGAGTGTCCCCATGGGGTTGTACTGGGCGGTCTCATTCCATCGAAATGAGAGCAGGGATGATTCCATTTTCATATTCTTTTAAAAAGCTGACTTTAAAGCCTACGTCTGAGAACGTGAACTTTTTACCATGGCTGTGCTGTAACATTGGGGCGGGGAGTGAGGGGGGGCGCGAGCTGCGGCTGTGCATCGACTCCCTTGGGAATGTGTGCCGGGGAAGATGTGTAACAAGTGTGACTGTCCTCAAGCCACACTGGGACCGTCAGGGACGCCACAGACACTTTGTAACGTGCTTTTCCGCGTTCTGTGTCCCTGCGACAGCTGTGGTTTACCCCGTCTCGTTGCCCTACTGCAGCCTGACCTTAGAGACGCGGGCCCCGCACCTCCCTGCTGGCTAGTGCCTCCGTACTCGCGACCCTGACTCTCCAGGTTTTCCCTGCCTGGGACTTTCTCCTCCTCCCTCTGCCCTGTCCCCTGCTGTCCCTTCTCTGTCAGGATGGATAGGTGGTCCCCTAGAGCGCCAGCCCACAGGACAGCAGCCCATCCCCTCTGGCCGTTGCCCCAGGCTTGCCCCCCCATCACCCTCTTCAACGCCCATGTCCAGAAATGGGGCTTGTTGGCCATTTTCACACATTGTCTGCTTTAGTCATTTCTGCTCTAGGAAGATGGCATACTTTTTGTCTTCAAAACTGGGGCTCACCCCGGTTCCAAGAGGCATCCTGAAGGAATGTCGTGAGCTTACTGTTCGCACTGGGAAAGCTCTTCACAATGACCCATCTAGCTCAGGGGGCAGCCAGCAAGTGGGAGGGAGAAACTGGACCAGACAGGCCAGACGGCACCCGCAGTGCCCCGGGCTCGGGGCTGACGTGGCTGACGTGGAATGCCGCTCACTCACGTCCCACCACACGCCTCCCTCTCCCCACCTCACCTCTGTCCCCAGCACTTCCCTTTAATATGAACCAAAGATTCCTCCGAACTGACCCTTCCTCTCCTCTCCGTGGCCCATGGCCGACGCCCTGTACTGTAACTACAGTTATAGTGGCCCCCACCCCCACCGTGACGGGGCTCCCTGCTTCTGCCCTTGCCCCCCACAGTCGGTCCTCACACAGCACCAGAGAGCAGACGGCCTGTCAGCACAATATTCTGACCGTGGCGCCCCCATTCCCAACCCCCTTTACCCCCCGCCTGGCCCGGAGCCATGACCGTGACCCACAAAACCCTTGCTGAACTCCCCAGCCCACCCCACCCCTGCCGTACGCATATGGCCAATGCAATTGGATGCTAAGAATCAAAAGGCCAAATGATGTTCCTCAAGACTTCATCAGCTCTCACTGAAGACTCAGGCAAGACAGGCACGGGCTACCCGATAGCGTCCTGCTTTTTCAGATGGGGCCCCTCCACCTGCAAGCAAATCAAATCAGTGTGCCTTCCGAATGCCATGGCATGGGACGCAGCTCGCCAGGACACTGGTTATGGAAACTGAGTTGTCATGGGGCTCCTGGGTGGCGCATTCGGCTCAGGTCACGATCCCAGGGTGCTGCGATCGAGTCCCACACCGGGCTCTCTGCTTGGTGGGGAGCCTGCTTCTCCTTCTCCCTCTGCTGCTCCCCCTGCTTGTGCTCGCTCATTCTCTCTGTCAGGTAAATAGATAAAATCTTGCTTAAAAAAAAAGAAAAGAAAATTGAACTGTCAGCCACCTTTCTAAAAGCCGCCCTCCGTCCAGATCAGGATTTCTCACATCCCTGTCATAAGCACATATTGACTTGATCTGTGAAGGCAGATACAGGAGTCCTTTTTATGCTAAAATGTTTTTCTGACAAAGAAAAAAGATTACATGTGCTTTGTGGAAAACAGGGGAAAGTACAAAGAGGAAAATAAAATCAATCCTAATCTTACCGCCTACAGATGACTCGACCGTTAACATTTCATTGTGGTCGCAGGAAGGCTTTTATGATAATGGCAGCTAAGACTGATTGATCCCGTGGACTGTGCCAGGTGCTGAGAGGGCCCTGAGGCACAGAGCAGGCTCCTCTGTGTGGGGCCACGGGCCTTCTGGTGGTCTGGTGGTCTGCCCTGGGGGAAGGAGCCAGCACCAGCCTGGAAATCCAGTCACCGAGCCCACGGTCGGGAGCCAAGCTCCTAACCACCTCTGTGGACGCGGTGTTGTTGCAAGCTAACCACCAGCTTACCCAGTGGAGACTTAAACCCAATTAAAAGGATATTGAACTTTTCTTTCTAAGTAAAATCTCCAAATAAAAATGATGCCCCGGGCTGACCATGTTAACTCAAAACAGTCCTTTTTCTAACTGCGGGGGATCAGAACCTCTGACTTGCTACTCTTCTTGAGTATCTGGGGTAATGAAGACGGCTTTGTGAGTTCCTCAAAAGCATGCTCAACAGCTTCTGGAAACGAAGTCAAACCCAGAGCTCTTGGCCATGGTTCTTTGGGAATGGACCCCTCTTGGGACGTGCGGACATGGCTGGGCCACGGTGGCTGGGCTTAGAGGCTCTCTGTGTTTGGACGCTGGCAGAAGCAACTGGCTCTTCAAATCGCATTCCCAAATGCTCGTCCCAGGGCAGGGCAGGGACTGACTCTGCGGGTGAGGAAGCAAGGCTTGGAGAGGACGCTCCTTCTGTGGTTCTGGTCACACTGACTCCAACTGTAGTGTCTTAGACCCAGGGAGGGTATTTCTGTAAGGCTTAGGGCCTCCTTCAACCTCAGTGCATGCTGTAATCCCGCTCGGGGATTCTAATACATGGCGGAACTTTGTCATAGCTTAGATCATCGTTATACAGACCTGGAAGCAAAAGGTTAAACACTGCGCCCAACACAGAACAACTGCGTCCAGGTAAGGCCGGCCCAACAGATGGCCTCTCTAAGGGGCCACACCGTCATTCAAACCACGACCACGGCATCTATACCGACCAGGAGCTTCCCGTCCTGATCGCGAATCAGAGGGCTGTGGCCCAGGGGTGGTTAGTTTCTAAAGAGGCTAATACAGAGCAAGGAAAGGAAAAGCTGGCGATTGTGAAGGTAGAAGCTTTGTCTGGAGAGGTCCATGCTCCGCTAGAGATGAATGTATCTCAAAACACAACTAAGTATTTCCAAATTCAAACTAGAAATGTCGGAGTCAGTGGCCTGGTCCTCAGAAAAAGAGTCAGTCTGTCAAATGAAAGGGGAATGTGTCATGGATCTTCTATTTCAGTAACCTTTCAGCATTACTTTAGGTTTACAGAAACGTGCTACCTCTCACTCCATCTTGCTCCACGCGGGCCTGTTTGACGCCCCCGAGGAGCCAACCCCACCATGAGTTAAACCAGGGCTCATTCCGATCTCACCAGCTTTTTCCTCGTGTCCTCCTCGTGTTCTGAGGTCCCTTCGGTGTGACCACATTACAGTGAGCCTTCCCACCCCTTACCCTCCTCTGGTCTGTGGGAGTTTGTCAAGACTGTTTTTTGGTGACCTTGATCGTTTTGAGGAATTCTCATTAGGTGTTGTGTTGTGTGGCTTTCAGTCCAGGTGTGTCTCAGGTTTTCCTCTGCTAGACCTGGCCTGTGGGTCTGGGGGAAGGAAGCGGACTCAGGTGAAGAGCCATTCTCCCATCTTACCGAGAATACGTGCAATCAGCATGACTTAATCACTGTTGACCTTGACCTTGACCGCCTGGCCCAGACCGCGTTTGCCGCTTCCCCCCTGGAAGGTGCTGTCTCTAGGAGGCAGTGGCTGTGGTCAGCCCACACTTTGGGAGTGGGAGGTATGCGCCACCTCCCTGAGACCTCATCGAAACATATAAATCATGTGGCATTCTATGTGGGAGCTTTGTCCCTATTTGTTTAAACCAGTATGGATTCATGGGTAGTTATTGTATACTGTGGGCCGTAATTCAATACTATATTATTCTGGGGCTCAAACTGTTCCAGCTCTGGCTATAGGGAGCTCCTGTGTCCTTTGACATTACTCCAGGCTGATCATCTCGTATATTTTCTGCCCTGATCTTCGAATAAGCCACTTCTCTAAGAAGCCCCGATTCCTTTTATTGGAGAATAAATAGAAAAACCCAGATCTGGGCACCGAGTGGGTTGTTCTCTATTTTGCTGGCTGCTTCCTAATGAGATAATATTGACAGCAAGCTCTGCAGGGGGAGGAGGAAAAAAAGAGCCAACCTTGCACCTGCTCCAAGGAGAACAAATCCTGTTCAGTGTCAGTAGTTTATTGGGTTTGTGTTCTGGGTTGGAAAAGTCAATGTCATTAGGCTCTGCAAATATTTGAGGAACACGGCATGTCATGGTGAACTGGGAGGGCTCGTTCCCAGGGAAGCCACCTCTGGGCGACTCATTAGGATGACAGTTTTCCTGCGATGTTCTTTGTTAGGTTAGGTTAGATAAAGGTTCTTTGTTAGGTTAATTGCTGAAGCTTCTTATTTTCTGAAACAGGCTGTTCAGAGGTGATCTGGTTATTATTCTTCATGCAGGGAAGATGGCCGGCAGAGAGCTATTGGTTGCAGCTTTTAACCAACACCACACCTACCTCCAAGTCGTACGTACTCCTCTCTGGGCAATGCAGGGAATAGTCACTTTCTTGGGAGTTTTCAGGAAAGCAGCGGGCGTTTTCGTACTGGAAGCACAGCAAAGGCAAAGGGCCGTATTTGGAAATGGGCGGAGAAGGGCACCTGAGTGGCTCAGATGGTTGGGCATCTGCATCAGCTCACGTCATGATCTCCAGGTCCTGGGATCGAGCCCCATGTCGGGCTCCTGGCTCACAAGGGAGTCTGCTTCTCCCTCTCCCTCTGCCTCTCCCTCTGCTTGTGTTCTCTCTGTCTCTCTCTCAAATGAATGAATAAAAAATCTTAAAAAAAAAATCTCTCTCTTGGGAAGAAAAGGAAGCGTCAAGATAGGCATTGGGGTTGCTAAAGCCCCAGACCAGACTGATGGCTTTCAGCGACCTTGTTCTAGAAGACCCAGTCTAGGCTCTCGGTATGTGTGCCTGAAAACCAGAGAGGCACCTCAGTGGCATGTGGCCTTGACAGGGACCCTGAAGGTGTGCTTGGCACAGATGGAGACCAGATGGAGACCTGAGTCGCTCCGTGGGTCCAGGTCAAATACTGTGGAATTTGGGAAGTGGAATATCAAGCCACTCTCCCGGAGGATTTGTTAGAGATGCACTAAACCTCCGCGTTTGGTTTGCCGGGGACCAGAACGGCGGCCACCCCTCCAGGCGGAGATTGGTGTCAACGTCTCACACGACACGGGCGCGCTCGCTGTTCCCGCGTCCTCGGACTGCACTCCCTCCTCCAAGGGTTTGCTGATAATCTCGTCAGAGGCAGGGAAAAGCTTCCAGATGAACGCTACCCCTGCGGAGAAGGAGAGGGAGGGATTACCTGGCTGGGCCGCAGACGTTTCCTTGTCCCATCTTCTCCGACGTGGGGTTACACCGCCTCTTTCCTTGCTTTGTTGAAACTTAGCGGCTCCTTTAGGGTGACTTACGAAACACGGAGAGACTGCAGCGTGCGGCATTATCTCACAGAAGACGGCAGGCTAGGACAGAAATGCAGCATGACAGTGAGTCTTCTGGAAGCCTACGTTCTTAGGAGAGTATGCCCTAGGTATCTCCCTCCCCACCAGGAAAACCCAGGATGGCTGGCCCTCCGCAGCTCCTAAGGCACAAAGCAAGTCCAGACTTGGGGCGGAGCTCACTTATGGTCATCTTTACGGCTTCGCTGCAATGGAAAATATTTGGAAGGACACATGATCCATCTCTTCATCAGGGAAATGAATTGTGCCCCAGTCCTGTGCTCAGTGTCATTGTGAAGCTATAATTGCATGAAACTGCCCCCCTCCCGCCCCTGCCCCCCGCCCCCTCCCCGAGCTGTAGGCGTGACTCACAGCATTTCAGGCTGGCAGTTTGGCCGTGGGAAAGGATGACAAGGCCACTTGTCCAGGACACGAGGTGATAAAGTCTCTGAGCTCTGGGTTGCTGGATCTAAGGAAGTGCTTTATCCTTCATGTCAAAAATGGGGTGTGAGGACTGGCATTAGGCGGGAGGGTTGAATGATGGTACAGCTGTCACTTTTGAAAAGCAATGGAATATTCTTCCCAGATGCTGAGGAATGCGTGACAGAATAAAAGTCCCATTACATCCATAAGGTGAAACGTATTTATAATAGATCTTCCAAGGTATTTGAGAAAATACTTCGGCACGACCGAGTTAAGGAGACCAGCCTAACTCCGTGAAACTCAGTTTACCCAAAGCCTAAAGGAGAGTGTGTTCTGAAATTTCAGCATTCTGTTTTTACGTGATTGTGATTCATTTTAGAGAGTATTCACTTTCATTTTAAAGAAGACTCACTTGCACCTGAAGAAAGGGACAGAAGGTATTTGGTGGGATTGGCAGGTGTTCAGCATTCTCTTCCAAAGTTCTTTCGTGACATGTTTTAATTCAGGGCTTGCTAATCAGTTGTACACACACAAAGTTAAAAAGTCAGTTCTCTAAGGATTGTCACCAACAGCGCTTCCCCTAGCCTGTGCGCCCCCGGCTGCTTGTACCCCAGAGCCCCCGCTGCCCACCAGCGCTTTCGATGGATTCCGACAGTGCGAACTCTTAACAGCGGAGCCCTGATTCCCTACTTTTCTTAAGAACACTGTCGTTTTTCCTGGACCTTCATCACTGTCCTAATCAGGTCTACTACCCCAGCCAGCTCCAGTGCAAACCTGCTGACCTCTGGGCCTGTTCTCGGCCCTTCTGGGATCTTCCCTGACCCCATCCCGGGGATTCCCCACCGTTTTCTTGAGATCGATCCTGTGTCTTTTTCTGCATCCACGACCCCTCCCTTGCCCTGGCAGAGGACACCCCCAGCGGCTTCTTGAAAAAGTGTTGTGTTGGAAGGATATTCTTTGAGGCCTTGAACATCAGAAGATGTCTTTCTTCCAACACACTTGATTGACAGTTTGGTTCTGAATTTTAGGAGAGAAACCGTTTTCCCTTCAGACTTGCTGCTCCGTGTCTTCTGACTCTCGCTGTGAGCTTTCGAGCTGTCTGCTGCTGGAAGCCCCTAGAATCTTGTCTGCCTCCAGCATCGCGTGTGCTCTGCTCGGCGGGTCTTCCTTCATCCACGATGTTGTGTCCACCTGATGGACCCCACGAAGGTCCTAAAAGTTGCATCTTTCAGCTCTCGGATTTTCACTGTTCTCTCCTTCTGGAACTTGTATGATTTGAATGCTGGGCCTCCTCGATTGGTCCTTGATTTATATTTTTTAAGCCCATTCTGCTCTTCTTCCAATATCTTGGTCCTACTCCATCTTTGTTGTAGATTTCTTCAACCTTATCTTACTGTCATCTTGTGAATTTCTTATTTCTGATTTAATCTTTTTATTTTTCAGAAGTACTTTCTTGTTCTTTAAATGTCTTTTTAAAATAACATTTCCATTTGGGCCTCATTTCATGGATGCAGGATCTTCTGTCACTCTGAGAGCGTCAGTGGGGAAGAGTTTCCTCTCTCTCTCTCTGCCTCCCTCTGTGTGTGTGTGTCCATCTCTCTCTCTCTCTGCTTTGTCTCTGTTTCCTCCCAAATTTTTTTCCCTCTGTTTGAGCCTCTTCAGCTTAGAGGCCTTCCCTGAAGTCTGGTGATCCCTGCTTGTCTTCTCATTGTTGGGGGGGGGGGGGGCAGCAGAAGCCGACTGGCAGCCGTGCACGTGTGGGGGTTGCTAATCCCCCTTGTGGGGGCCCTTGGGCACAGGAGGTGGGCCTCATGGTGGCCCTTTGGGCACAGGAGCGGGTACTGCCTCACCAGGATCGTCCAGCCTCCAGAACCCTGGGTCTCCTCCCCAGGAGGGACACGGCTGACTTCCTATGTTCTGGGAGCTGATCAGAGGAAGAAGACAGGACCGTCAACATCATCCTTCCCTTAATCCCCCATTTCTGGGCAGCAGCTGTCCTCTGCCACAGAGATGACATTCCAGGGTCCTGCCAAGGTCAGGGCCATACTCACCAGCCGTGCAGACATAACCGTGCCAAAGCTGCTCACTAACTAGACTTCCCACTGGCCCGCTGTTGGCCCTGCCCTCACCCCCACTTCCAGAAGGGCCTGTTGCCACATTTCCTGACGGGGTGAGAAGGGGAAGGGTTCACTCCCCACCACCACCCCATCAGTTTAAGATGCCATTTGGGGGGGGTGGTCTGTTAAATCCGTGCACTCCTTGCCTGCTGTCCAAAAGAGGCTGTGGGAGTTCTGGGCTGTTGGCTCTCATTCTCTTAATCCGACCTTGAAAAGCTCCCAAACCCATCATCAGTGTAAGTCTCACTGTTTCCTTTTCCATTAGGTGCGCTGATTCGGGGCGGCCCTGCGCGTGCCGGTGTGTGTTCCAGATGCGTTCGGGTCGCTTCTCACTCTTGGAGGAAAGCTATAAAATCCCATGACTGAGCACACTCACCCTGACCTCACCGAGCCGCTGAGCAATCTAGTTAACGCTATCCGCGAGAGCAGCTAGTCCCCCTCACTAGCCTGGCCGCCCACCTGCTGCAGGGGTCCCTCTGGAGGTCCCTCCAGGGCACCTGTCCAGATGGGCGGGGCCTGTGTCAAAGGCAAGAACCAGGCAGGAGGGCGGCAGTTTGAGGACTGATGCACCATCCCCCCCCCCCATCAGGCAGGTTCACCCTCCTTCCGGCTCCGTGGGCTCACGAGACACCTGCTCTGATGTCGGTTCACTCGTGTGCGGTCCTGCTAACGACCTGGCTGACTGTCCCTTCTGCCCCCAGCTCTGTTTCGTGATGTTCTGGACGCCCAACGTTTCCGAGAAAATTCTGATAGACATCATTGGAGTGGACTTCGCCTTTGCAGAACTCTGCGTTGTTCCCCTGCGCATCTTCTCCTTCTTCCCAGTTCCAGGTAAAGACAGACAGAATGAAAGGAAAATTCCTTTCTAGCCCTGTGCCCCATGCGGTCTTCTTTCTTTGGA
>JAQQSY010004922.1:0-12000 GCA_028646535.1 Procyon lotor | reverse complement strand
ATCTATCTATCTATCTATCTATCTATCATCTATCTATCTATCTATCTATCTATCATCTATCTATCATCTATCTATCTATCTATCTATCATCTATCTATCTATCTATCTATCATCTATCTATCTATCTATCAATCATCTATCTATCTATCTATCTATCTATCTATCTATCTATCATCTATCTATCTATCATCTATCTATCTATCTATCTATCTATCTATCATCTATCTATCTATCTATCATCTAATTAAACCATGAATTCACAGATACTTTCTATTTTAATCTATACTGCAGGATTCATTCTTCCTTTTCCCCTTTTCATATATACACCGATTGTCTTTGTCAATAAGAAACCTGACTCCCATTGTCCTCAATTTATTTACTTATTTGTTCAATCTCAGGCATGTAGCCAACCACTGGGCTTCCCCTCCCACCTGCTCTAATGCCATGTCGTGTGGCTCCCCATTACTGGCCATCTCAGCCAACACACACACACACACTTTTTTTTTTTTTTTTTTTTTTTTAAGGAATTGGCTCCTGCAATTGTGGCGCGTGGCTAGCAAGTCTGAAATCTGCAGGATAGTCTGGCAAACTAGAAATCCAGGCAAGAGCTGATGTTGCAATGATGAGTCAGTAGGCTAGAAACTCAGGCAAATGTGTATGTTAGAGGCTAAAGGCAGAAGCCTTCCTTTTTTGGGGAAACTCAGTCCTTGCTTTAAGACCTTCAACTGATTGGATGAGGCCTATCTGAGCTATAGAGGGTAAACTCCTCTACTCAAAGTCTACCGATTTAAATGTTAACCAGTCTAAAAAATACCTGCACAGCAATATCTAGATGGCTATTTGATCAGCGAACCGAGGACCATGGCCTACCCGAGTTGATGCATAGAATGAACTACTTTGGTAGCATAGTGTCATAATCAGTGTGTGCTGCCTGGTATAACAAGTAGTCCCTACATCTCAAAAAAGATTTAATTTTTGCTCACAACAGTCTTATATTGGTTAGTAGGTCATATAGGTCTTCAAAAATTTTGCTTCTAATTAGTAGCTCTACCATCCACTAAAGCTTCGGAAAACTCTAAGATCCTGTGGATCTAACCAGTAGTATGAGAAGAGAAAGAATGGTGAATGGCCCACTGGACAGTTTTATGGGCCAGGCCTGCAAGTGACATTAAGTCACTTTTGCTTACATTCTACTGGCCACAATTTAATCAATAAGCAGCCCTATTGCAATGGAGGCTGAGAATTATTGCTTAGCAGTGCCAGGAGAAAAGGGGAAACATTTTGGAAAACAACTAGCCTGTGCCTGCCATGTATATGTGTACATGGGCCTGCATCTTGATTTTTCACTAATATGTCTTGGAGATCTTTCTTATAAGTATATTTCTTTTTAAAAAATCTGCATAGTATTTCATTTTGTAGATGTTCTGCAGTTTCTTTAATTGGTCCCATTTAGACAGGCACTTGGATTGATTCCAATCTGTCATAAAGTAATTAAGGCAGGATTATCATGTTTCCAAGGAAAAAAAAGAGCTTCCCTAAATCAGGATGTCAAAAAGGATATTAAGGGGCCAAAAAAGAAAGGAACAAATGGATATTAAACATAAAAAAAGAGAGGTGAGGGACTGGCTTAGTCAGTAGAGCATGTGACACTTGATCTCTGGGTTGTGAGTTTAAGCCCCACTTTAGGAGTGGAACCTACTTAAAAAAATATAAAAAGATGATCAACTTTACTTATAATAAAAGAAATGCAGATTTAAACTCCACAGAGTTAGCACTTCTTATCTCTTCAACAGGAAAAAGCTAAAAGTTTGATGACATATTTTGATTCTGATAATTGCAGAAGACAAGGAGTAGAATTTATAAGAAGGCAGATTTTATCTTGACTCGTGTGTTAGATCTTTGGATCCCAGGATGCTTTGAATCAAGCACGCTAAAAATATGGTAGACTAGGAAAGAAAATCTTGCTTTCTTTGTCTCCTTTTTGTGGCTTGCACGGTTGGTTGTTTTTTGTTTTTAAGATTTTTTTATTTCTTTATTTATTTGACAGAGAGAGAGAGACAGTGAGAGAGGGAACATTAGCAGAGCGAGTGAGAGAGGGAGAAGCAGGCTTCCCACTGAGCTGGGAGCCTGATGCGGGGCTCAATTCCAGGAGCTGGGATCATGACCAGAGCTGAAGGCAGACACTTAATGACTGCGCCACTCAGGCACCCTGCATAGTTGTTTTTTTGTTTTTGTTTTGGGTTTTGTTTTTTGGGCTTTTTTTTTTTTTTTTTTTTTTTTTTTGTCGTCACCACATCTCTCTATTAGGTTCATTCTTTCCTCCTACCTTGATAACTTATTTATTGATCAGTAAATATTTATTGAGCACCTATTATGTGCCAACCACCATTTTAGGTGTTGGAGATTCCATAATGACTTAAAACAGAAAGGTTCCTGACTAACTTCACAGAGCTTCCAGTTGCATTAATTCTTCTCTTCTCTCCCAGTTTTTCTCTCTCATCATTCTATTTCCCCATAGTTTCTGCTTCCTCAAACTTTGGTTTGTCATGACTCCTCATGGTCTCATGTTCTCATGATTGTCTCAACATCTTTTTTTTTTTAAGGTTTATTTATTGATTTTAGAGAGAGAGAGAACGGGGGGAGGGTCGGGAAAGAGAGAATCCTTAAGCAGACTCCCCACTGATTCTGGAGCCCAACATGACACTTGATCCCAAGACCCTGAAATGATGACCTGAGCTGAAATCAAGAGCTGGGAGCTTAAACGACTGAGCCACCCAGGCACCCCTGTCTCAACATCTTGCTGGACATTTGTGTTATCCCTAATCTTTTACTATTACAAATAGAGCTGCAACAAATAACCTTGAATACATATTTTTCATATTTATGCTGACGGTGTGCCTTTGGGATAGATTCCTAGAGGTGGAGTTTGTGGGTCAAAGGATAATTCTATATGTAAGTAGAGATTTATGTGGTAAGTCTATAACGAGTAATAAAATATTATATTGTAGTAAGGTTTCAAATGTATGTTGGTAGATATTGCTAAGTTCCTCTTAAAAGAGGTTATATGGTTTTTGTGGCTTTTCAATCCTTTTTTCTGACTATCTAACTTTTTGAACATCTCCACTCTATCCTGTACCCATCTCGAACTAGCCTCCTTCAGACAGTTCTTTCTATCAAAATTTCTTACCACTCTCGGCTCTCTTTTCTCCCTCTAATTATTCCTAAAATTCAAAGGGAAATGAAACTAACAAACATAACCACATTTTGAGTTAGAGGCTTAATCACACTGAGAGTAATATTTTCATTGACCTAAAAAGCACAATAATTTGGCTGTATGCTCTTGGTCAGAAATACCTTAAGGATAAAAAGAATTCTAAAAGATCTTAAACTTGTTTCACCATATTATTTGCAATGGTATTGGTTTGATTATTTTGAAACTATTAAATAAATAGTAAGGTGGAGTAAATAAGTAATAATCTTGAGTCAGGAATCAAGATTTTTAGCTTAAGAGAAAAAGATAAAAATATAGAATCAAAGTTGTTAAGTAAAATTGTGTACTCCTCCTAAATCTGAACTGGAAATGTTATATATACTCAAGAAGTATTTTCTCTTTATTTAAAGAAAAAAATGTAGCTATTCCTCCTTTTCCTTGTCTTCTTCTGTTTTCCTTTCATCTTTCTTTCTTTCTTTCTTTCTTTCTTTCTTTCTTTCTTTCTTTCTTTCTTTCTTTCTTCCTTTCTTCCTTTCTTCCTTTCTTCCTTTCTTCCTTTCTTCCTTTCTTCCTTTCTTCCTTTCTTTCTTTTCTTTGAGAGAGAGAGAGAAAGTGAACAACAGAGAGCACAAGCTAGGGTGGAGCAGAAAGGCAGAGGGAGAAGCAGACTCCCCATTGAACAAGAAGCCCGATTTGAGACTTGATCCCAGAACCCTGGGATTGTGACCTGAACTGAAGGCAGATCCTTAATTGACGGAGCCACCCAGGTACCTCCCTTCCTTTCTTTTCTTAAATAATTCACTCCTAAAACCATAATGTATAGCTGAGGAATAAAATAGGTGTCCACGCTGGGGTTTTGGGACTTTTTCATAAATTTGAATTTTTTTCAAAACTAAAAGCAGTAGCACGAAAATATATGTATTTCCTGGCTCTATCCTTTAAAAATAATTGGAGTGCAAAGGTGGCTCAATCAGTTAAGCCTCCAATTTTTGATTTCAGCTCAGGTCATGATTTCAGAGTTGTGGGATCGAGCCCCGCATCAGACAGACTCCACACTCAGCAGGGAGTCTGCTTGAGGATTCTCTCCTTCTCCCTCTGCCCCTTCCTCTTGCTCTCTCTCTCTAAAATAAATAAATAAATATTTAAAAATATTCAGAAACAGTGATCAACCAGTAGCAATGAGTGCCTCCTGTGTCCAGACTATGAAATCTATATACCATTTTATACCAAAAGGAATCAAAATTCCTTAAAGAATATTGGAATACAGGTCCAAGATTGGAAATATACAAGATAAGCTAAGAACACTTTATCATTCCTGAAAGTGAGGAAACTACCAATGACTAGTAAGTTTGGGTCAGAAGAATTTAGGAACGAAATTGAAGAGGCTAAAGATGGGACTATTTGACCACAAATAAGAATAGTAAGTGCGGAGTGCCTAGGTGGCTCAGTCGTTGAGCGTCTGCCTTCAGCTCAGGTCATGATCCCAGGGTCCTGGGATTGAGCCCCGCGTTGGGCTCCCTGCTCGGCAGGAAGCCTGCTTCTCCCGCTACCATTCCCTCTCTCGCTGTGTTTCTCTCTGTTAAATAAATAAAATCTTTAAAAAAAATTAAAGGATAGTAAGTGCAATAGGTTGAAACACATTCAAATTGTTAAAAACCCATGAGTTTATAATAATAAAAAAAATAAAAAGAACTCATAAGTCATCCTTAAATGATAGAGTGGGAGGACCAACATATTCTGAACACTAGGGGAAAAAAGGGAAGGTGAAAAATAATTCAATCTGCCTTTCCCATAGGAATTTATACCATTATTGAGGATAATCATTATTTGAGGATAAAGTCTTTCTGTAAGAATTCCAGGTGGTAAGTGAAAATATAATACTAAAATCATCATTCTGTAAAGCCCATATGAGCTAGTGGACCCAGATAATGACCCATGTTCACTAAAACCACAAAAAGATCAGTAGATATAATGTACCTCCTAATGGTACAATGTCACCTATGAAGTATTTTTGTTCAAAACTTACACCTCATGGGTATACATCTAACTGTCAGTTTACAGGAAACATCTGGGACAGAAGAACAGGTCTTAAAAATGTGACCAGCATAACTGAGAATATGGCTAACTCTATGTAGGAAAAATGACCTGGTTTCTTCAACAAATGAAATGAAGGGGAAAAAGGAAATAGGAACCTATAGTTTCAAAGAGACTTAAGAGACATATTCAACCAAATGCGATGTGAACATTTGGGGGAAATTTGAACACTAACTGAATATCTTATGATAGCATGGATTTGCTTCAAAACAATCCATTTGTGGAGATGAGAAGTGGAGTTAGGCAATGATACAGTTGAAAAAAGTATGGCCATGAGTTGATTTCTTTTTTTAAAATCTGAGTGATCAATTCATAGTAGTTCATTTTTCTCCAATTTTTTACTTATATCTTTTTTTTTAAGATTTTATTTATTTGATAGAAAGAGATCACAAGTCAGCAGAGAGGCAGACAGAGGGAGAGGGGGAAGCAGGTTTCCCGCTGAGCAGAGAGCCCGGAGCGGGGCTCAGTCCCAGGACCCTGAGATCATGACCTGAGCCGAAGGCAGAGGCTTTAACCCACTGAGCCACCCAGGCGCCCCTACTTATATCATTAATATTTTTTTATTATTATTTTTTGAGAGAGAGTGCACAAGTGCGGGGAGGAGGAGGGGCATGGGGAGAGGGAGAGAATGTTAGGCAGATTCTGTGCTGAGCGTGGAGCCTTATGTGAGGCTTGATCTCATGACCTTGACAGAATGACCTGAGTTGAATTCAAGAGTTGGAAACTTAAATGACTGAGCCGTCCAGCAGCCCCTACTCTCTACTTCTGTTATGCTTTCCATAATAGGGGTATCTGGGTGGCTCAGTCGGGTAAGCATCTGGCTTTGGCTCAGTTCATGACCCCAGAGCCTTGGGATCAAGCCCCGAATCGGGTTCCCTGCTCAGCGGGGAGCCTACTTCTCCCTTTCCCTCTGCTGCTCTCCATGCTTGTGCTCTCTCGCTCTGTCAAATAAATAAATAAATAAATAATCAATCTTAAAAAATAAATAAGTAAATTTCCATAATAAACATATCTAAATGTAACTAAACCCAATGTACTTACTGATTTCTGCCTATGCTGTTCTGGCTCTAGGGCCTCCTTTAGCCTGCCTCCCACCACTTCTGAGGGGAGCATATGATCCTCTGTCATGTTGTAATAATGGTATCCCCTTGAACAGAAAACCTTTCTTCTTTCTCCACCCAACAATAAGGGAGCAGAAACAAGAGACGAGGTTGATGAGGCAGGGTCTTGGACTTAGAGTCTCCGATGGCAAACATAAAAATTGCTTGTGAGGCTCAAATATCTGAGATAATATATACGAAAGAGCCTATATGTAGAAAATGATGTGTAAATGTAAAGCAAGATTGTTTTTATTTTCAATTCCTTCTCCAGAAAAGAATTTTTCTTGGCCCCAAGCTATAAGAATATAGGAAAAATGAGTATAAGGGAATTATTCAAACCTAAGAGACATCTCTTTTTGATCTCCTGCAACCACATACTACTGAATTTGCTGACCAGGGGATCCTAACATCCTGGGCCAGCCTATCAACCAGTTGCTGGGAGGGAAATCTAGAGAGAGGGAATAAAGGAGGGACAGCGGGTGGGATCTTGCCCAAGTGATTAAACAGATGAATCAGAGTTGGCTGGAACCATGCACTAGCACTAGGTTGGCCATGCAAATGGCCCAGCTGGATTTTCTGGCTCCAGCCCTGGAGACATCCAGAAGCATCCTATGCTTCTGGGTAGAAAAGGGCATTTTGAGAAGTCAAAGAGCTATTTACTTGGCAAGGGAGCTCCACGGCTCCTCTGGGTCTGGGGGAATCCCAGGGCAGGCAGGTGAGTCTGAGCTAGAGTCTATGGGACCTGAAGCAGCATTCCCCCAAAACCTACCCTTGCCCTAGCACTGAATGTCAGTAAAACTATCCAAAGAGGTGCATGATTGGAGCTTTCTGGACCCAATGGGATCCATTAAAGAGAAAACCAGGGTGGGTGTGCAGAAGCCATGGCACTGTGGGCAAGAAGATGGGACCTTGTTCTAGTCCTGCCTCTTTCTGGCCTTGTCACTTTCTCCTCCTTCCTGGGTCCAAGTGACCCCAAGTCTTGAGAAGGGAAATCTTTTCTTGCAAAATCTCCTTAAGTGATTCTGATGATCTCACAGGTTAGAAACCATGTGCTGAAACCACATGGTCACTAAGACTCCTTCTGCTTTTTGGAGTCTGTTCTCGCCTGATCTCTTGCCTTTCTCTGAACTGTGTTCATTTAATTAAATAATCAAACATATGGGAGGTGCTCATTCAAGGGGTAGGGAGAAAGGAAACTAATGTTTCTTGAGGAGATTTTTGTGCTGGGTACTTTACCAACTTCATCTCTGTGAACTCTGACCGGAAGACAATCATAGACAGTAGATACACTTTCAGCAACTTGCCTTTCTCCACTTTCCTGACTCTGAAATGCAAGGGGGCTCTGCCGATGTTCTCCTCACAATCTAAGGGTGTGTGTGGTGGGAGAGGGGGCTGGTGGTGAGGAGGGATGAGACTGAGAATTCACATTTCCTTTCCTTTTCAAATTACCTTTAATTTTTTAAACTAAAAAGTTGTATAAAAGAAACATCTGTATGTGGTTTCAAAAGTCTAATGGAAAACAGTAACCATCTGTTTGACTTCTCCCTACTTTCCAAAACCTCTTCCTCACCAACCACCTAGACAACCACTTCCACCCCTTTCTACTGGTAGTTAATTCTGCAATGTAAAAATAATATAACGCTGCTCTTTTTGATATGTCAGTTTTAGACATAATATATTTATTGCCATTTCTGTTATGATAGTATATGATATTGGTTCTCTTATTACCTCTCCCACCTGTTGTCTCCCCATCTTCTCAATATAGTTACTATTTTTTCTTTTATATCAGCAATCAGGGTTTACATCATTAAGATCTTATAAACACTGTTTGTGGCAGAGTCAAGTAGCACACCACGAGGATTACACTCTCTTTCCTGTATAGTTTTTTGTTTTTCCTGGAGTTACTAATTGTTTTCTTGCTTGCATAATTTTCCAGACTTCTTTCTGGAAGCTCCACTGTATAATCTACCATATCATCTATATCGTTAAGTCTCTGTTCTGTTTTTGTTGTTGTTGTTGTTGTTTTTCTAGAAAACTCCCTTTCTGAGAACTCAGTATTTCTCCAGCCTGGACAGGTCATGTCCTCGTTCTGCTGTAGAGTCCTCCGAGACACTTTTTCACTACTCCTCTAGGTTGCAATCCCATTTCCTGGAATCTATGACTTCTATCTGGGTTTACTTTTTTGTTTTGCTGGTACCTGTTCTCCCATAATGTCCTAAGGCAGTTTGGATGGGAACTAAATTTTCTGAATCTTATGTTCAGAAAACATTTCTCTTCTCCTCTCACACTAGGCTAATAGATTAACTGGATAGAGAAAACAAAATTCTGTCATAATTTTAAGATACATTTAAGAATCCAATGCCAGTATTATCTTTTGTATGTATTTTTTTTTCTTTCTTCTGTCTCTGGAAGCTTGTAAGCTCTTTGCTTTATGCTTGGTGTCCTGAAATCTTAGGATCAAACTTTTAGGTTCAGATCTTTTCAAATTCTTTGTTCTGGGCTCCTGGCAGGTTCTTTTAATCCAGGGACATGTACTCTTTAGTTCTGGAAACATTTCTTATACTACTTATTTGATAATTTCTTATCCTCCATTTTCTCTTTCTCTGAAATTTGTTAGTCAGTTGTTGAACCCCTTGCATCAATCCCTCAATTTTCTTATCTTTCCTCTCTTATTTCTTATTTCTATATTCAACTTCCTCAGAAATGTTCTCAATCCTATCTTCTAACCCTTCTATTTAATGTTTTTTTAATCTATTAATTTCTAAGAACTCTTTCTCATCAAATGATTATTCCTTTTGCATAGCCCCTTGTTCTTGTTTTACGGCTTCATAGCTCTACGAATATGTGAGATCGATTGTTCATATTTAAGAACGAAAAACTACAAATGTTGACTGTAAACTCTGTGTTGCTTATCATTTTAGGGTGAATGGGATGAGGCTTAGCTGTTTCTTTGGAACACATCACCCCAAAATATTAGTATCTGGAAGTTTTTTCCTTAGGCACCATTCAGTTCCTCTAAAGAATCCTATTTTTCTGCCTGGGGCAAAGATGCCCATTAGCAGGTAGGGCAAGACAAAGAGGCTTGAGGTCTGCCTGCTCTATAATCAGACTTTCAACTAATTCCTCCTTTCCAGCTCTGAAGTTCCCCCTCATTGTTTGATGCCTAGATCCCTAAGCACGTAACCTCTTCTGTTCTCTTTCTTCCAGAAATAAATCACTAACTCCTGCTTAAGAAATAAGTATCTGGCTACTAGAATCCTGAAGATAGATAGGTTTCTGAACTATGTCCTCATTTTTCTCCCATGCCTCATTCTACCAACCTCCCTAGCTGGTGCCTTTACATTCTGAGCTTCTCCGGGGGTCTACGCCATGGTCCATGGCTCTTTCTTCATCAATATCATTCTCCACTAGCACATTTCTTCTTTTCAGTGCTAAAAGTAGTTACTGCTCCTCCCAACATCAGAGCCTCTTCTATTCTTGAAACATCTAGTAGGTCTTCGAGTTCCATTGGTTTTTCCTCACCTCTCACGCTTCCCTGTTTGCCTCTTCTCTGCCTTTGCTTCACTTCCACAGTCAGATCTCTTGTTGTCCCCTGTCTGATTCACTCCAACAGCCTTCTTCTAACGGTCTCTTCACCTTTTTGTGTATTTCTCTCCTTCAGTCAGTTCTTTGTTCTGTAGCCACATCCCATTTCCTTGCTGAAAGCCTCCATTAAAGTATAGTCTTAGGATAAAATCCAAACTCAAGCATGGATAGCCAATCTCCACTGTCGTCTTCAGCCTCTCTCCATCCTGATCTCCTTCCTACCACCCATGCTCCGTTTCTGGCCATTCTGAACTATTTCTGTTGCTCTGATAAGCTGTGCTTTCTTTTACTGCTACGCCCACACACATGTTGCTCTTTGCTTTCTTTTTTCTTTTCAAAAGCTCTTACCTATACTGCCAAACTCAGCTTAAATGCCATATCCATGGGAAGGATGTTCCTTGCCCCCAAACTACCATGTGCTCCTATATACAGCTCTAGAGCCGTACCATTTGTCCTCACTAAGCTACAAGCTCCTTTGGAACAGGGACAATAGTTTGATTACTATTACAGCTCCAGGGCCTAACACAGCATTTGGCACATAGTAGGCACTCAATAAATAGCTGTTGAACAAATAAACATATAAGTAAATGATTGCATGCCCATATTCCTATGCAGAAAGTGAGATTTGGAGAAGCCAAGCAAATCATTCAAATTCACCCAGCTGGGATCTGCATCGAGGTCTCTCCAGTTCGAAGGCTTAGGAGCCCCTGTTTGATAGGAACCTAGCCTTTCTAGCTGTCCTTGCTTTCCTAGGCTCTGGCCTCTGGCTCAGATATGTTAACCCTGGCCCTCCAGAGATTAAATTTCCTGTGTCCTCTGGCGTGGCTTTACTGTCAGCATCGATTTTCAGCTGCTCCTGCCTGGGTCTGCCAGCGCCCTGCAGTGGGCTTCCTCCTAGCCCAGTGCCCGTAATAAAAGGCACCAGCCCCAGAGGGACACGGATGGGAGTCATTCCCCATTCTGTACCAGGCTCTTTGGACCTGTGCTTCCTTTCCCCTTCCCCTCTTAACCGCCCTTGCACTCATTTTTCCAGCCCTTGGCACCCACAGAAATTCAGACTATGAGGATTTTTTTTTTTAAAGATTTTATTTATTTGTCAGCGAGAAACACAGCGAGAGAGGGAACACAAGCAGAGGGAATGGTAGCGGGAGAAGCAGGCTTCCTGCCAAGCCAGGAGCCCGATGTGGGGCTCGATCCCAGGACCCTGGGATCATGACCTGAGCCGAAGGCAGACGCTCAACGACTGAGCCACCCAGGCGCCCAGACTATGAGGATTTTTATGGGGGAAATGGGTGGGCAGTGTGAGGGAGGCAGCCTGATGGTGCCCTTACTAATTACTTCTTTAATGAGCAGAGGCATGAGTTCTATTTTGGCCCAATTCAGAGGACGCTGCCCTCTGGGGAGAAGTTGGGGCTGAAAGTTCAGATTATTTTTGCAGCTTTGGAAGCAAACATCCACTCCGAAAACATGATGTCACCAGGGATGGTTTGATTACCCTGTGGGGTGCTGGCAGCAAAGACGTCGTCCTTCATCTCCAGCTCAAGCTCCTTTGGGAGAGAGACAAGAAGAGGACTCATTTCAAAACAGGAATGATGCTCTGAAGGAACCTGGCCCCGTGTCTTCCTGCTCTGTGAGTGTGTGCTTGTGTTTGTGTGTGTGTGTGTGAGAGAGAGAGAGAGACAGAGAGACAGGCTGACACAGTTCCAAAAACCAGAGATATCTACCAAACCAGGATCTCTGTAAATGCTTTTATTACCTGTGTGCCCCCCGGAACCACAGCTAGTTCGGGAAGTTTCCTTCTAGTCCAGCCCAGGCCAGGGGGTTTTCATATTGGCCCTAAGAAAAGCAAAAGGAACATGTACTAAAATTTCTGTTGCTCTCCCTGGTGTCTTACTCTCTGAGAGGCCAGCACAGAGTCGCAGGAATCTGGCAGGAAAACATTAGCTCTTCATGTCCTTCCTTCTTCCTCTTTCCCTCTTTCACTCCTTTTCTTTCTGCTTCAACTCTTTC
>JAQQSY010004921.1:0-12002 GCA_028646535.1 Procyon lotor | reverse complement strand
TCTGTATCTCTGACTACAGTCTTTAGCTGAAAATCTAACTTATCTGATATGAGAATCACTACCCCAGCTTTCTTTTGAGGCCCGTTGGCATGAAAGATGGTTCTCCATCCCTTTACTTTCAGTCTGGGTGTATCTTTAGGTTCCAAATGTGTCTCTTGTAGACAGCATATGGACGGGTCCTGTTGTTTTATCCAGTCTGCGACCCTGTGTCATTTTATGGGAGCATTTAGGCCATTCACGTTGAGCGTGATTATTGAAAGATACATTTTTATTGTCATCATGTTGCCTGTGAAGTCTTTGTTTCTATAGATTGTCTCTGTAAATTACTGTTCTATGTCACTGTTGGGGGTCTTTCTTCTTTTATAGAACCCCCCCTTAATAATTCTTGTAGTGCTGTCTTGGTGGTCATATAATCTTTTAGACTTTGAAGCTCTTGGAAGCTTGAAGTCTTGGAAGCTCTTTATCTCTCCATCCATTCTGAATGCAAGCCTTGCTGGATAAAGTACTTTTGGTTGCATGTTTTTCTTATTTACTGCCCTGAAAATGTCTTGCCAGCCCTTGCAAGCCAGAGCTTGCCAAGTTTCTGTGGACAGGTCTGATGTTATTCTGATGGTCCTACATCTTTACGTAAGGGATCTCTTCCTTCCCCCTTGCTGCCCTTAAGACATGTTCTCTGAATTTAGGATTCGTGAATTTCACAATTAAGTGTCTAGAGGTCTTTCTACCCTCAATAATCTTGGGGGGGGTGTCTTCTCTGCATCTAGGACATGAATACTTGTTCTATTCCTCTGATTAAGGAAATTTTTCATCCAGTATTTATTCAAATATATCTTCTAGTCCTCTGTCTTTCTCCACTTACTCAGGGATCCCGGTAATTCTCACATTGGAAAGTTTCATGGTGTCATTTATTTCCCTAATTCTGTTTTCATAGCTTCTAAGCTGTTTGTCCCAGGCTTCCTCCTGATTCTTCTTTTCTATCAGTTTGTCTTCTAGATCATTAAGTTGGTCTTCTGTCTCATTTACCCTAGCTGTTAGAGTACTTAGATTATATAGGATCTCATTAGCATTTTTCAGTACTGCCAGATCAGCCCTCACTTCTGCCCATAGAGATTCTATGTTGCCACTAATGGTCTTCTCCAACCTAGCCATTGTGTGGATAATTGTTACCCTGAATTCCATTTCTGACATATTGTTTATGTCCATATCTAATAGTTCTGTGGCAGAGGTCTCAGTCTCTGAAATTTTCCTTTGTTGGGTGTTCCTCCTAGTCATTTTGGAGAGAAGTGGTTGAGGGGATGGATAGCTGAGTATATCAACCATGATCCAGGCAAGGTTCACTCTGGAATGTTTTGGCGCAATCAGAAGTTGCCACCAAATGGGGCGCCTGTGTGGCTCAGTCATTAAGTGTCTGCCTTCAGCTCAGGTCATGATCCCAGGGTTGTGGGATCAAGCCCTGCATCAGGCTCCCTGCTCGGCAGGAAGCCTGCTTCTCCTGCTTCCATTCCCTCTGCTTGTGTTCCCTCTCTTGCTGTGTTTCTCTCTGTCAAATAAATAAAATCTTAAAAAAAAAAAAAAGAAGTCGCCACCAAAAAGAAAGAAAAAGAAAAAAGGAGGAAAAAAGAAACAACCCAACCAAAATGAACCCCCAAAGTAAGATTTATAAGATATCTGAACAAAAATGAATAAACGTAAAGTTAAACAAAAGTAAAAGACAAAAAAAAAAAAGAAAAATCCAGCCAAAATGAACCCCAAGAATAAGATTTATATAAACAAAACAAAAACAAATACACAGAAACACTGACAAAGGAATACGATGGGAAGGTGGTTATAAACCCTCAATGTGGGCGAGGAAGGTTATTTTGGTTCTTCCTCTATGTTTCTTGTTATCTTTGTTAAAGGATTCAACTTTCCAGAGGTCCAAGGATATTAATACTGGTTTATATATAGGTGTAGTATTGAATAGGGAAAAAGGATTATTCTGAAGCTTATATCTATATCTATATATAAATTTTTAAAAAATGAGAAGAAAAAGAAACACAGGTGTATGTTTGGAAAACATTCAAGTTAAAAAGTTATGTGATATGTTGTATTAAACATCTAGTTGTAGTGGTAAGTACGTTAAAAAAATAAAAATTGTGAGAAGTAATTTAAAAACAAAACAAAACAAAAAGTTGTATCTATGAAATATACAGGTTTTGGGACAATACCGGGGGTTTAATATATTGTTTCCCACTGATGTTGGGATTTTACAGTTTTATGGAGACCCTGTGGTTATTGTCCTCTTGTTCTTTTGGCTTGTCTTCTGGGGGAGGGGCCTGCTTCATTGTTTTCCAGTCAGTCTTGTTTGGTCTGAGTCGCCCTGCCCCGTTTCAAGGGGCTGGGCTCTGTGGAAACTGGTATTTCAGGCTTTTGTTCCTGGAGGTTTTTGTTCTTTGGTGTTTTTTGCAACTTTTCAGAGGGTTAGTGTAAAAGTAAGCTGTCCACACCCAGTCCTCCACCTCAGAGAGAAGCCTCAGTCTGCTCGCCTCTGGGTGGTCCAGAACACACAGACTCCCCCTCTGCAAACTCCACTGAACTTCGCAACCTCCCACAGGTGACCTGCACTCCCAGCCACTGTCTCAGGGGTCACCTGAGGCCCCTGCTTGTCTCTGCACCCCTGTGCCACTAAAACCAAGAGTGACATTGGTCCAGGCAAGACCAATCCTGGGACTTCTGTCTGGAGTCCATACCCATGCCAGGTGCGCTCAGACTTGGGGCTATGGCACAGGTCGCAGAAGTCTGCAGGTCCAGGGACCTCCGGCAAGAGCCTGCAATGGGCTCTCTCAGGCACAGGCAGGGGTACACACAGCCCTAGCAGTGGTGCAAGCAGTGGAAAGCCACAGTGGACCACTGACTGGAGTCCCCTGCCAGGCTCTCTCAGACATTGGTGGATGCTGTGACTGCCCTGGGACCATGGGCTTGGGTCCATGCCTGTGGCCACCTAATTCCAGAAATTGCCCCTTAAGACCCTTTGTTTTTTTTGTGTGCTTTTAAACAGACTCCAAGTTAATGCTGGTCCCCAGGCACAGGGCACTTCCGTATTGGGGTATTACTTTCCAGTGGGTCACTTCTGGTGGCTCCCTCCCTCTTCTGTTTATCCTCCCATATCAGTCCAAGTGTTCCCACTTCACTTTACCTCTTCACTGATGTCTTCTGCCCCCATAGAGATCCAGAAGTGTTATTGTCGATACTTAGCTCAGTTCAGGGGACCGGTTGAAACAGGGTCTCCTATTTCTCCACCAACTTGCCTAGAGTCCATCATTAGTTTTTGAGGTAGTGTTCCATGATTCATTGTTTGAGTATAACACCCAGTGCTCCATTTGAGAGTGAGGGAGAGTGCATGTGAGAGAGCATGAGCAGGGGAGTGGCAGAGAGAGAGGGAGATGCAGACTCCCTGATGAGCAGGGAGCCAGATGTGGGGCTTGATCCCAGGATCCTGGGTTCACAAACTGAGCTGAAAGCAGACACTTAACCGGCTGAGCCACCCAGGTGCCCTGGAAAAGTTGTTTCTAAAAGTAATGTGGGATTTCAAGGAATACCAAATAGAAAAACCTTGAGAAGGAAGAACAAAACTAGAAAATTTTCATTTCCCAATTTTAGTGCAAAGCTACAGTAATAAAAAAAACAGTGTGGTACTGACATAAGGATAGACATATAGACGAATGAGATGAGAATCTAGAAATAAACTCATGTGTCTGTGGTCAAGTGGTTTTTAAAAAGGACGACAAGGCTATTCAATGGGGGAAAGATAGTCTGTTCAACAAGTGAGGCTGGAACAACTGGACATCCACAAGAAAAAGGATGAAGTTGGACCCTTACCTCACACCATATACAAAATTAACTCAAAATGGAAGAGAGATCTAAACAGAAGACCTAAAATTATAAAACTCTTAAAAGAAAACATAGGTGTAAATTTTCATGAACTTGGATTTGGCAATGATTTCTTAACTATGACACCAAGAACACAAGCAACAAAAGAAAAAATAGATTAAACTTTGTCAAATTTAAGAACTTTTATAATTAAGGATGCTATAAAGAAAATGAGAATGCAACCTATAGAATCAGAGAATAGTTGAAAATCATATTATTTCATAAGGGTCTGGTATCTAGATCATATAAAGAACTACTAGCAATTCAACATGAAAAAGACAACCCGATTTAAGATTTTATTTATTTATTTGACAGAGACACACAGTGAGAGAGGGAACACAAGCAAGGGGAGTGGGAGAGGGAGGAAAAGCAGGCTTCCTGCCAAGCAGGGAGCCCAATGCTGGGCTTGATCCCAGGACCCTGGGATCATGACCTGAGCAAAAGGCAGACGCTTAACAACTAAGCCACTCCGGCGCCCCAACAACGCAATTTAAAAATTGGCTAAGGACTTGAATGGACATTTGTAGAAAGGGATATACAAATGGCCAAGGAGTATGTGAACATACATTCAGTGTCTTTAATCGTTAGGAAAATGCAAATCAAAACCACTTCAATCCTATTAGGATGGCCATAATAATAACTTTCAAAAGGAAAATAACAAATCTTTAAAGATATTGGAATGCTGTACATCGCTGGTGGGAATGTTAAATGGTGCAACTGCTTTAGGAAACAGTTTGATGGTTCCTCAAAAAATTAAGCATAGAATTATCATATGATTCAAAAAGAATTGAAAGTGGGTGTTTAAACAAAAGCTTGTACACAAATGTTTATAGCAATACTTTTCAGTAGCTCAAAGGTGGAAATAACCCAAATGTTCATCAATGGATGAACAAAATGTGTTATATCCACACAGTAGAATCTTATTCAGCCAAAAAAGAAATGGAAGTACAGAAACAGGCTACACCATGAATGAGCCTTGGAAACATTATATTGAGTGAAGGAAGCCAGACATAAATGAGCATATATTGTGTTATTCCATTTATATTAAATCTCTAGAATAGGCAAATCCATGCAGACAGCAAGTAGATTTGTGGTTTCCAGGGAGAGGAGAGAATGGAGAGTGACTGCTTAATGGATATGGGATTTCTCTTTAAGGTAATGAAAACATTCTGGAAATCATGGTGGTGGTTGCACCACAGTGTAAATGTCCTTAATGGCACTGAATTGCATACTTTAAAATGGCCAAAATTATAAATCTCATGCTATGTGCATTTTTAAATACACACAAGAATGTATGATAAAAGCTCTCAGCAAGTTAGCAATAAGGGGAATTACCTTAACTTAACAAAGAGTATCTATAGCTACCAGACTATTTAATGGTGAAAGCCTAAGTGCTTGCTCCCGAAGACTGGGAACAAGACAAGTGTGGCTGCTCTCATCATTCTTATTCAACATAGTACTGGAACTTCTAGTCATTGAATACAGCAAGAAGTAGAAATAAAAGGAATATGGGCAGAAAAGAAGAAATATATCTGTCCATATTTGCAGATGACACGTTTGTCTACATAGAAAAGGTCAACGAATCTACAAGTCTTTTAGACTTAATATGTGAGCTCAGAAAGATCACAAGATACAACATCAACTCATAAAAATCACTCACGTCTCTATATACTAGCAATGAAAATACATAAGCCAAAATTTAAAGCACAATTTATAATCATTTAAATAAAAATGATATACTTAGGACTCAACAAAAATTTACAGAATCAGTATGTTGAGAATTATAGAATGCTGATGAAAGAATTGAAAAAAACATTTATTTTTATTTTTTTAAAAGATTTTATTTATTTATCTGACAGAGAGACAGAGATCACAAGTAGGCAGAGGCAGGCAGAGAGAGAGGGGGAAGCAGGCTCCATGCTGAGCAGAGCCCGATGTGGGGCTCGATCCCAGGACCCTGAGATCATGACTTGAGCTGAAGGCAGAGGCTTTAACCCACTGAGTCATCCAGGCGCCCCTTGAAAAAAACATTTAAATAAGTAGAGAGAGACATGTTCATGGTTTTAAGACTCGGCATAATAAAGATGTCAGTGCCCTCAGATTGCTCAATAAATGTAACACAATTTCCATCAAAATCCTAGCAACACTTCTTGTAGACAGACTTATTCTAAAATTCATATGGAAAATTGTTAAGTGGAGTAATTACTCTACCCCATATTGAGATTTACTGTATAGTTACAATAACCAAGAAAGTGTAGAGGAAAAGGAAGAACAAACAAAATCCAAACTCAGCAAAAGGAAGAAAATAATAGATTAGAACAGAAATAAATGATAGAGAAACTTAAAAAAAAAACAATAGAACAGATCAATAAAACCAGGAGCTGGCTTTTTTAAAAGATCAACAGAATTGATAAATTTCTAGGCAGACTCAGAGAGAGAGAGAGAGAGAGAGAGAGAGAACCCAAGTAAATAAAAATCACTAATGAAAGAGGAGAAATAATAACCAATACCACAAAAATACAAACAATTGTAACACAGTAGTATGAAAACCTATTTGCCAGCAAATTGGACAACTTAGCAGAAATGGATAAATTCTTAGAAATATATAACCTACCAAAAATGAAGCAGGAAGAAATAGAAAACTTAAAGAGACCAATTACCAGCAATGAAATTGAATCATTAATAAAAAAAAACAAAAAAAAAAAACAGGACAAAAAAGCCCTCCCAAAAAACAAAAGTCCAGGATCAGATGGCTTTAAAGGTTAATTCTACCAAACATTTAAAGAACAGTTAATACCTATGCTTCTCAAACTATTTCAAAAAATAGAATAGGAAGGAAAACTTCCAAATTCATTCTAACGAGTCAGTTTCACCCTGATACCAAAATCAGATAAAGACACTACCAAAAAAGAGAACTACAGGCCAAAATCACCCACGAATATAGATGCAGAATCCCCAAGAAAATAATAGAAAACCAAATCCAACAATAACTTAAAACAATCAAACATGGGGGCGCCTGGGTGGCTCATTTGATTAAGCACCTGCCTTAGGCTTATGTCATGATCCTGGGGTCCTGGGATCAAGCCCCACATTAAGCTCCTTGCTCATCAGGGAGTCTGCTTCTCCCTCTGCCTCTCCCCCCTTGCTCATGCTCTCTCTCACTCTCTTGCTCACATTCTTTCTTTTGAATAAATAAGTAAAATCTTAAAAAAGAAAAACCAAAAAAACTATATACCATGATCAAGTGGGATTTATTCCCAGGATGCAAGAGTGTTCTATATTTGCAAAACAATCAGCATGATACCTCACATCAATAAGAGAAAGGATAAAAAAAATATCATTTCAATAGATGCAAAAAAAAAAAAAGCATTTGACAAAGTACAACATCCATTCATGATAAAAACCCTTGGCAAAATAGATCTAGAGAGAACATATCTCAAGATAATAAAGGCCTTATATGAAAAGTCAACAGGTAACATTGTACTCAATGGTGAAAACCTGATAGCTTTTCTCCTAAGGTCAGGAACAAAACAAGGATGTCCACTCACACCACTTTTATTCAACATAGAACTGGATGTCCTAGCCACAGCAATTAGACAATGTAAAGAAATAAAAGGCATCCGAACTGGTAAGGAAGAAGTAAAACTCCCACTATTTGTGGATGATATGATATTATATATAGAAAACCCAAAAGATTCCACCAAAAATTACTAGAATTGATAAATGAATTCAGTAAAGTTGTGGGATACAAAATTGATGTACAGAAATCTTTTGCATTCCTACATCTTAATAATGAAGCAGCAGTAAGTGAAATTAAGAAAACAATCCCATTTACAGTTGCACCAAAATAAATAATAATAAGGACCTATGAATAAACTAAACCAAAGAGGTGAAAGACCTGTACTCTGAAAAATAACACTGATGAAAGAAATTCAAGATGATGCAAAGAAGTGGAAAGACATTCCACGCTTATGGGCTGGAAGAACAGATATTGTTAAAATGTCTGTTCTACCCAAAGCAATCTACAGATTCAATGCAATCCCTATCAAAATGCCACCATTTTTCACAGAACTAGAACAAACAACCTTACAATTTGTATGGAACCACAAAAGACCTCAAATAGCCAAAGCAATCTAAAAAAGAAAATGAAATTGCAGCCATCACAAATCTAGACTTCAAGTTCTATTAGAAAGCTGTAGTGATCAAAACAATAGAGTACTGGCATAAAAATAGACACACATATTGATGAAATAGAATAGAAAACCCAGAAATAAATCCACAACTATACAATTAATCTTTGACAAAGGAGAAATGAATATACAATGGGAAAAGTCTCTTCAACAAATGGTGTTGGGAAAACTGGACAGCCACATGCAAAAGAACTAAACTAGGCCACTTTCTTAGACTGGCCACCAAAGTAAACTTGAAATGGATTGAAGACCTAAATGTGAGACCTGAAGCCATAAAAATCCTTGGCGAGAGCACTGCCAGTCATTTGTGACATCAGCTCTAGGAACATTCTTCTAGATATGTCTCCTGAGGCAAGGGAAATAAAAGCAAAAATAAACTATTGGGATTACATCAAAATAATTTCTGCACAGTGAAAGAAACCATCAACAAAACCAACAGACAACTTACTGAATGGGGGCAGATATTTGCAAATGACATATCAGGTAAAGGGTTAGTATCCAAGTTATATAAAGAACTGATACAACTCACCATCCCAGAAAACAAACAATCCAGTCAGAAAATGGGCAGAAGACATGAACAGATATTTCTCCAAAGAAGATATATAGGTGGCCAACAGGTGCATGAAAAGATGTTCGACGTCACTCATCATCAGAGAAATACAAATCAAAACTGCAGTGAGAGGTGCCTGGGTGGCTCAGTCCATTAAGCGTCCAACTCTTGATTTGACTCAGATCATGATCTCAGGATTGTGGGGCTCTATAGCTGTGTCCAGCTCTATACTCAGTAGAGAGTCTTCTTTTCTTTCTCTCTCTCTCGCTCTACCCTTCTCCTGCGAACACTCTCTCTTTAAAATAAATAAAAATCTTTAAAAACTACAATGAGATGTAGCATGTATAGCATGTGATTGTAATTAATGATACTGTATCATATACTTGAAGAAGTGTTCTTAATCACACACACAGAAAAAGTGCCGGGTATATTGATGAACTCAGCTGTGGCACTCACTTCACAAGGTAATATATTAAATCATCATATGGTATACCTTTAAAAGACACCATCATGTTGTACAGCCTGAACCTGATATCAATCATACCTGGATAAAGCTGGAAAAAAATTATGCTCAATATTATTAGCCATTAGGAAAAAGCAAATTAAACTGGCAATAAGGGACGCCTGGATGGCTCAGTCAGTTGAGTGTTTGACTCTTGATTTCGGCTCAGGGTCCTGGGACTGAGCCTTGAGTGGGGCTCCGAGCTCAGGGCAGAGTGTGTTGGAGATTCTCACTCCCTCTCCCTCTGCCCCTCCCCCACTCACTCTCTCTTTAAATAAATAAAATCTTTTTAAAAATTGGCAACGAGATGTCATTTTATAGCAACAGAATGCCTAAAATTAAAAAAAAAATAGTAACAACACTGAATGCTAGTGAAGATGCATAAAAATTTGATCACTGATCCAGTCTGCTAGGAACATAAGATGGTACGGCTACCCTGGAAAATAGTTTCCCACTTTCTTGAAAAACCATCATGCAGCTACCATATGACCCACTGTTGAGAACTTAACACACATGCACAGTTGAGAATGACTAAAATGGGGCCATGTGAGCAAGATTGATGGGTTGTATTGGTGTCGCTATCTTGGCCGTGATATTGTACAATGGTTCTGCACACTATTAGTACTTAGAGCGGAATATGTACGGGATCACTCTGTATTCTTTCTTAAGCTTAATGCTAACCTAAATGATCTCATGAAACATTTCAATCTGAACAATGTGTGATGTTGAATTTGCAAATTGCATAGAGATTGCGCTGGCCCGATTTCTGCCCTTTCATGCTTTCCTAGCTTTTGAAAGTTAAGCAAACTTTCTTTGAATATGTTTCTGTTTATTTTTTCCCAGTTTTCCTTCTCTTTCATGCATTCTACTTTTGCATTCTCTATTTCCATCATGAAATTGACCTGAACTTACTTTCGATGGTCAAACACAGGGATCAGCAAACTGCAGCCCACAGGCCAAATCTGCCCCACCCTCTGTTTTGTGTTTTGTGTTTATAGTAAAAATAAAGTTTTACTGTAATTCAATTCATACATTCATTTCCATATTGTCCACAGTTGCTTCTGTGTTACAACAGCTGAGTTGAATGACTGCAACAAAGATCCTATGGTTCGTGAAGCCTAAAATGTTTGTTCTCTGGCCCTTTCCGGAAAAAGTACACTGACACCCTAACCTAAGGGATTGAAGAGTAAAATACAATTTTATTTAAAACATACAACACAATGTTTCCACCAAGAGAGTAAATTAAAGAAAATATTTAAAAATTAAAATGTATTTTGCATGTTTTAATTACTTCTAAATACTCACAATTACTGCTTAAATTAAAAAGAAAATATAAATGATAGTGACTATCCAAGTTTTTTTTAATTTTTTTTTATTGTGTTATTTTAGTCACCATAAAATACATCATTAGTTTCGGATGCAGTATTCCAAGATTCACTGTTTATGTACAATATCCAGTGCACCACGGAATATGCACCCTCCTTACTACCAATCTCCAGGCTCACTCATCCCCCTATTCTCCCCTCTAAAACCCTCAGTTTGTTTCTCAGGGTGCACAGTCTCTCATGGTTCATCTACCGCTCCGATTTTTCTCAATTCACTTTCCCTTTCCCTCTCCTAACGTCCTCCATGTTATTCCTTATGCTCCACTCATAAGTGAGACCATATGATAATTGATTTTCTCTGCTTGACTTATTTCACTCTGCATAATCTCCTCTAGTCCCATCCATGTTGATGGAAAAGTTGGGCATTCATCCTTTCTGATGGCTGAGTAATATTCCGTTGTATATATGGACTATATTTTCTTTGTCCATTGATCTGCTGAAGGGCATCTTGGCTCTTTCCACAGTTTGATGATTGTGGCCATTGCTGCTATGAACATTGGGGTACATGTGGCTCTTCTTTGCACTACATCTGTATCTTTGGTGTAAATGCCCAGGGGTGCAATTGCAGGGTCATAGGGTAGCTCTATTTTTAAATTTAAATTTAAATTTCTTGAGGAATCTCCACACTGTTTTCCAAAGTGGCTGCACCATCTTGCATTCCCAGTGTAAGAGGGTTCACACAGTGTACACAACAGTGTAAGAGGGTTCCCCTTTCTCCACATCCTCTCCAACATTTGTTCTTGTCTGTCCTGTTGATTTTGGCCATTCTAACTGGTGTAAGGTGGTATCTCAAGGTGGTTTTGAATTTCCCTGATTGCTAATGATGAACATTTATTCATATGTCTGCTAGCCATTTGTATGACTTCACTGGTCATGTTTTATGCCCATTTTTTTTTTACACGATTACCTGTTTTTGGGTGCTTGAGTTTGAGAAGTTTTTTATAGATCTGGATATCAGCCCTTGATCTGTGGTGTCATTTGTAAATATCTTCTCTCATTCTGTGGGCTGCTTTTTTGTTTTGTTGACTGTTTCCTTTGCTTTGCAGAAGATTTTTTATCTTGATGAAGTCCCAAAAGTTCATTTTTGCTTTTGTTCCTTTGCCTTTGGAGATGTGTCTTGAAAGAAGTTGCTGTGGCCGATGTAGAAGAAGTTACTGCCTATGTTCTCCTCTAGGATTTTGATGTCTTACATTGAGTTCTTTCATCCATTTTGAGTTTATTTTCGTGTATAGTGTAAGAGAATGGTCGAGTTTCATTCTTCTATACATAGCTGTACAATTTTCCCAGCACCATTTACTGAGGAGACTGTCTTTTCTCTACTGGATGTTTTTTACTGCTTTGTCAAAGACTATTTGGCCATGGAGTTGAGAGGCCATATATGGACTCACTATTCTGTTCCACTGATCTGTGTGTCTGTTTTTGTGCCAGTACCATGCAATCTTAATGATCACAGCTTTGTAATATAG
>JAQQSY010004920.1:0-12003 GCA_028646535.1 Procyon lotor | reverse complement strand
AACCCTAAGATCAAGAGTTACATGCTCTATTGACTGAACCAGGTGGCCCATGTAATTTTCTTCTTTAATAACAGATGCATCTGTCTTTCTCTGACTGGCTTATTTCACTTAGCATAATACTCTCTAGCTCCATCCATGTTGTTGCAAATGGGAAGCTTTCATTCTTTTTTATGACTGAGTAATGTGCCATCATATATATACATACACCACATTTTTTTAATAAAATAGGAATAATCTTTTTATTTATCAATTTTTAATAGGAAGCCTATTTTATTTATTTTTTAATTTAATTTTATTTTTTCAGTGTTCCAAGATTTATTGTTTATGCACCACACCCAGTGCTCTATGCAATATGTGTCCTCCTTAATACCCACCACCAGGCTCACCCATACCCTCACGCTTCCCTTCCAAAACCCTCAGTTTGTTTCTCAGAGTCCACAGTCTCTCATGCTTTGTCTCCCCTATGATTTCCCCCAATTTCCTTTTCACATCTTCTTTTTTTGTTGTTGTTGAAGATTTTATTAGAGTGTATGCATGCATGCAAGTCGGGGTGGGGCAGGATGGGACAAGGGGAAAGGGAGGGACAAGTAGACTCCATACTGGGTATGGAGCCCAACACAAGACTTGATCTCACCACCCTGAGATTATGACCTGAGCCGAAACCAAGAGTTGGATGCTTAAGCTTAACCAGCTGAGCTACCCAGGTGCTCTCACATCTTCTTTATCTATTCCTAGTTGATGAACATTTGGGCTCTTTCTGTAATTTGGCTATTGTTGATAATGCTGCATAAAGACTAGGGTGCGTATATCCCTTTGAGTCAGTATTTTTGTATCCTTTGGTATTTTTGTACCTAGTTAGTGCAACTACTGGGTCATAGTATAGTTCTATTTTTAACTTTTTGAGGAATCTCCATACTGTTCTGCAGAGTGGACACACCAGTTGCATTCCCAACAACAATGTAAGAGGATTCCCCTTTCTCCATATCCTTGTCAACATCTGTTGTTTCCTGTTTTTTAATTTTAGCCATTCTTACTCATATATGAAATTTAAGAAACAAAAGAGATGAACATAGGGGAAGGGAAAAAAAAAAGAGGGAGGCAAACCATAAGAGAATTTTAACTATAGAGAACAAACAGGGTTTGTTTGAGGGGACATAGGCAGGGGATGGGCTAAATGGTTGATGGGTATTGAAGAGTGATGAGCACTGGATGTTATATGTAAGTGAGGAATCACTAAATTCTTCTCCTGAAACCAACATTATACTATATGTTAACCAACTAGAATTTAAATAAAAACTTGAAACAACAAAAAATAATATATGTATTTAATGCCAGTAATTTCCCTTTCAGCATTTCTTTACCTGTGTCCCTAAATTTTGATATATTATATTGTCATTTTAATTCAGTTCAGTTTTTTATTTACTCTGAAAAGTTCTCTTTGATACATAGACTACTTAGAAATATGTTGTTTTATATTCAAGCATTTGCAGATTTTTCTTGTTTTTTTTGTGTGATTGATTTCCACTTCAATTTCACTGTGGTTAAAAAACATTCTGTTTATGACTTTGATTGTTTTAAATTTGATGACATTTGTGGTTCTGCCCAGGTTATGATTATCTTGGTATATGACCTGTGGGCACTTGAAAAGAATGTGTATCTGCTTTCAATGAGTGGAGTGTTCTGTGAATGTCACTAGGTTCTATTGGTCGATGGTGTTGTTGAGTTCTTTATCATTGCTCTTTTTCTGTTTAGTTGTTCCATAAGTCTTTAACTATAATTGTGAATTTGTCTTTTTTTATTTCTTTGAGTTTTCCTTCAACATATTTTGTTTTTTAGGGCACATATAATTGTGATTGCTGTGTTTTCTTGGTGGTTGACTTTGTATCATTATATAATGTCCCTTTTTGTATCTGATAATTTTCTTCTGGAATCTACTTTAATATTAAATCTTGTTTTCTTTTCATTAATTTTTGCATAACATGTTTTTCATGCTTTTACTTCTGATTTGCCTATGTTGTTATCTTTGTAATGAGTTTTTTTCTAAAATTTTTTATTTGAGAGTGTGTGAACGCAGAGGGGAGGGGCAGAGGGAGAGAGAGAGAGAAAGGGAGAGAGAGAGAGAATCTCAAGCAGACTCCTCACTAAGCATGGAGCCTGACACTAAGATCATGACCTGATCCAAAATCAAGAGTCAGACACTTAACTGACTGAGCCACCCAGTCACCCCTCCATATTGACATTTAGTACATTCATATTTACAATCATTACCACTATCTAATTCCAAAACCTTTTTATCATCCCAAACATGAAACCTTATACCTATTCCCCTATCCACCAGCTCTTGACAACTACTATCTGTGTAGATTTGACTATTCTGAATATTTCATATAAGTGAAATCATGTACTATGTGACCTTTTGTGACTTTCTTCTTCTTCTTTTTCTTCTTCTTCTTCTTCTTCTTCTTCTTCTTCTTCTTCTTCTTTTTAAGATTTTATTTATTTATTTATTTGACAGAGTGATAGATCACAAGTAGGTGGAGAGGCAAGCAGGAAGTTTTTAACTTATGAGATAACTACCTCCCTAATTAGACTATCAGTGGATTTCTCAGCAAAAATATTACAGGCCATAAAAGAGTAGGGTAATATAGTCCAATATTGAAAGAAAAAAAACCACCAACCAAGAATACTTTCCTTAGCAAAGCTGTCCTTCAGAAACGAAGGAGAGATACAAACTTTCCCAGTTAAGCAAAAGCTGAGGGAATTTACCACTAGACCTGTCTTACAAAATGCTAAGAGGAGTTCTTTAAGCTGAATGAAAGAACACTAATTAAGAACATGAAAGTATGGGGCGCCTGGGTGGCTCAGTCGTTAAGCGTCTGCCTTCGGCCCAGGTCAGATCCCAGGGGTCTGGGATCGAGCCCCGCATCGGGCTCCCTGCTCCGCGGGAAGCCTGCTTCTCCTGCTACCATTCCCTCTGCTTGTGCTCCCTCTCTCGCTGTGTTTCCCTCTGTCAAATAAATAAAATCTTTAAAAAAAAAAAAAGAACATGAAAGTATGAAAATATAAAACACACAGGTAAAGGTTATTATACAGTTATATTTAGAATACTCTAATACTATGATATAATGGTATATTAACTCTAGTATTAAAAGATGAGAGTATTAAAAAACATAGCTGCAATAATTTTAAAATATAAACAAATTGTGACATCAAAATCAAAGCAGGGAAAAGTAAAAGGGTAGAGTTTTTGTATATGATCAAAGTTAAGTTATTAGTATAAAATAGACTATTATAAGATGTGTTGCATAAAACCATAGTAACCACAAAGCAAAATCTACAGCAGAATCCTGGAAGATGACAGATACGGGAATCAAAGCATACCACTGTGGAAAATCATTAGTTCACAAAGGAAGGCAGCAAGAGATGAAAGGAGCAAGGCAATTATAAAAGAACTGGAAACAATAAGATAGCATTAGTAAGCCTTTAACTATCAATAATTACTTTAAAGGTAAATGGATTGAATCCTCTAATCAACAGACCTAATGTAGCTGTGACTGGCCCAGCTAATTACATGCCACCTATACGAGACTTACTCTGGCTTTAAGGATACATATTTGTTGAAAGTAAAGGGTTAGAAAAAGATATTTCATGCAAGTGGAAACAAAAAGAGAGCGCAGGTAGCTATACTTACACTGGGTAAAATAGATTTTAAGACAAAAACTATAACTAGAGACCAAGAAAGTCATTTAATAATGATAAAGGAATCAACTCAACCAGAAGATATATCATTCATAAAGGTGCATCAGAAACTAATATATAATAAGTATATTAAACATAGATTTAAAGGGAGAATTAGATTATAGTAGTGGGAGACTTCAGTAGATAGATTATCTGGACAGAAAATCAACAAAGAAACATTGGACTTGAACTGTACTTTAGACCAAACGAACCTCACAGATGTAGATAGAACATTTAATCCACCAACAGCAGGATATACATTCTTCTCAACTGAAGATGGAACATTCTTCAGAATAGATCCTATGACAGGTCACATAGCAAGGCTTTAGCAAATTTAAGAAGATTGAAATTATACCATGTATCTTTTTTAGACTACAACATATGAAAGTAGAAGTCAATAATGGGAAGAAAACTGGAAAATTCACAAATATGTGCAAATTAAACAACACTGTTCTGAACAACCAGTAGTCAAAAAAATCACCAAAGAAATTTAAAAATTACCTTGACACAAATTAAAATGGAAACAGCATACTATGGGAGGCTGCAAAGGCAGTTTTAAGAGGGAATTTTATAGTAATATATGCCTACAATATGAAAAAAGAAAGGTGTCAGAAACAACCTAACTTTACATCTTAAGGAACTAGAAAAAGAAGAAAAACTATGCTCAAATTTAGTAGAAGGAAGGAAATAACAAAGATGAGAGTGGACATAGTGAAATGGAGACCAGAAAACTATGAAAAGTTTAACAAAACTAAGAACTGTTTTTTTTCCCTAAAGATAAACAAAATCGACAAACCCTTAGATAGACTAAGGGAAAAAAGGAAAGACCCAAATAAAGTGAGATATGAAATAAGAAACATTTAAAATGATACCATAGAAATAGAAAGGATTATAAGAGAATGCTATGACAAATTAATACCAACAAATTGGATAACCTGGAGAAAATGGATGAATTCCTAGAAACATATAACCTACCAAGGATAAATCAGGAAGAAATAAAAAACTGTTAATGATCCAAATAATGAGTAAGGAGATTGCATGAGCAACCTAAATCTTCTAACAAAGAAAAGTCCAAGACCTGATGATTTTACTGGTGAATTCTACCAAACTTTAAAAAATCAATACCAGTGCTCAAACTCTTCTAGAAAATTGAAGAGGAGGGAACACTTCCAGACTCTTTTCATGAGGCCTGTAATACCCTGATACCCAAGCCAGATAAGGACACTAAAGGAAAAGAGAACAAAAGGCAATATCCCTGAAGAATGCCAGGGATTCCCAGACGCAAAACTTCTCAACAAAATATTAGCAACCCAAATTTAACAGCACTTTTAAAGGATCATATCAAGGGATGAAAGTATGGTTCAACATTATCAAATACATTTACTACACCTCATTGATAGAATTAAAGATAAAAATCATATCATCATTTCAGTAGATGCAGAAAAAGCATTTGACAAAATGCAGCATCCTTTAATGAATAAAACTTAGCAATTTGGGTTTAGAAGTAACATACCTCAGGATAAGAAAGGCCATGATATGATAAGTCCAGAGCTAACATCATGTGCAATGGTAAAAGGTTGAAATCTTTTTCTCTAAGATGAGCAATAAGACAAGGCTGTTCACTCTCACCACTCCTGTTAAACTGAATACTGGAAATCCTAGCCAGAACAAGCAGGCAAGAAAAAGGAAACAAAAGGTATCCAAATAAAGGAAGAAGTAAAATTGTATGTGCTTGCAGATGACATATGTAGAAAATCCTGAAGACTCCACCAAAAAACTGTTAAGACTAATGAAAGATTCAGTAAAGGGGCACCTGGGTGGCTCAGTGGGTTGAGCCTATGCCTTCAGCTCCGGTGGTGACCTCAGGACCTGGGATCAAGCCCCGCATCTGGGGTGCCTGCCTGCCTACTTGTGATCTCTCTGTCAAATGAATAAATAAAATCTTTAAAAAAAAAAAAAAAGAAGAGCAATTCAGTAAAGTTGCAGGATAGAAAATTAACACAAAGAATTTAGTTGTGTTTCTGTTCACTAGCAGTGAAATATCTGAAAAAAGAAAGGCAATAGGCTATTCAAAATAGCAGTGAAAGCAAGCAGAAACTTAGGAATAAACTTAACCAAGGAGGTGGAAAGGTCTGGAAATTGAAAACTATAAAGTGCATTACTGTAGTCCAACTGCTGATGGCCTAGTCTGGTATAGATTTATTGGCAGTGGTGGAGGCCAGAGAGTATAAAAAAATTTAGGCCATTGTGTTTTATTTGAAGGGAGTTTCATACATCAGGATAAGGAATGAAGGACTGATTAGAAAACTTAATTGTTTTTAAAAACAATTCATTTTTTATCCATTAGGAATTGAAATCAAATTATGGCAAATATGAAAATGGAAACTCTATAATGAAAGAGTAAAAGAAGAAATGTTTATAAAAACTTCCAAATTGATTCATTCTTGTGAATACACATGTGAGTCAGAGTCTGAGAATTGTTTCTCCAGCTCAGAGCTGGTTAACATAGGAGATATTAGCTGGTTAGGTGATATCGTTGGTTTTATAGATACATGCCAAGTTCTGTATATAAGTCTATATCCTGAGAGTGATTAGATGAAATATTTCCAATCTGTAACTTAAAAAAATCTTTTTGGTAGTTGCCTAAGATCACAGTTTTCCTCTGAGGATAGACTCTGAGTGCAAATGACAATGAAATTCTTATACAATGTATATAGTTTGTGCAACTTTGCAATCTTAATATGCAAAGTGGTTGCTACATTAAGATATCTACTGTATTTTTAAAAAGATTTTATTTATTTACTTGAGAGCAAGAGAGAGCACAAGCATAAGCAAGGGGGGTGGCAGACAGAGGGTGAGGGAGAAGCAGGCTCCCCGCTGAGCAGGAAGCCCAATGCGGGGCTTCAACCCAGAACCTGGGGTCATGACCTGAGCCGAAGGCAGACACATAACCAACTGAACCCTCCATGCACCCCTATCTACTGTATTGTTGATAGAGTATTTCCATGCTGAAACCTGGCTGCTATTTTAGTATATATAAGATGTTAATCACAAATTTCCTTTTCTAATGGGAAATCTTTTCTCTTTTACAGGGGATCTTTCCTGCAAATTACATTCACTTGAAAAAGGCAATTGTCAGTAATAGGGGGTGAGTAGTTGGCCTTCTAAATTTATTTGTAATTTTTATAGGTTGCAGAGGAAGACTTTTTCCTTTTTGGTTTTTAGTATAAAATATGCTATTGTTTCCCTGCCAAAAATAAATTTGCTTTATCGCTTTATCATATATTATATATAATTCTGAGGCCACAACTATTTCTTAAAATACTGAAAACTTTAATCTGTTTTCTTGTATACCAGAAAGGTAACCTGGGTTGTTGTGAATTTTATAAAAACAGTTATGCATGCAGCATGTTTTTTATAATTATTTACACTTTGAGAATAGTTTCTGATAGGTAACAAGTGCAATCTCTGATAGAAGAGAGACAAGAAGTAAATATATCAAAATGTTAACATTTGTTATTTTTGCACATTCAGATTATGAGTGATTTTTAGAAATTCTTACCATCATGCCCTAATTTTAAAAGTAATAAATATATATTACTACAAAATTTTTATTTTATTTTTCAAAACTTATCATTTTAAAATATAAAATTTAAATTTAAAGTTTAAATTTAAAAATTTAAGATACAATATATGATAGCTTTTTGGTAATAGAAATAATGCTTTTGAACAGAGGTTGAGAAAGCATCAGAGTTTAGTTAGGGTTGAGTCAGGAAAAGAGAAACCTTAAAGTCACTTTATAAGCTAGAATTTAATGTAGCTATGTAACCATTTTACACGTGTTTGAAAAATGAAAGGAAAAAAAGAGGAAATGCCGCTACAACCCCAAATAATGACTGCAGAAAGGAGTCTATACTCTAATGGCTGGGGAAACAAAAGATAATGGATTGGGGGTACCAGAACTCAGGAACTTGAAAGAAGATCTTGAGACACCGGAGCTCAAATTCTGAGGAGATGAAATCACATGGCTGCTGCTGATATGTATGAAGAAAGGCAGTGAGTCTGTTTCTGAGAATGCCAAAAGCAATTGGAGGCTGGAACCAACTTTCTCTGGTGGGGCTGTTTATAGGAACAGCAGTAAACACTTTTTATTTCCTTTTCTCCAGTATCTTTCTAGTGCCCCCCATGAGACAAAGGAGCTTGTGAGGCAAAGTTGGCAAATCCCAGCCTCAGAGTCGGTGCTTAGAAGGGTGGATTTAGAGATGAGAGGTGTTAGTAAATGACTGGTATGCCTTCTAAGATAAAATTTGTTATTGAGGCATAAAAAGACTATAATTAAGAAGATTCTAATATGAATATATGACCAGCTTACTTTTTATTGTTCCCCTTCTTCTTTTATAAAATATCAGACACAAGGATATAGAGACAGGAAACTTGAAAATCCTTTTAGTGAACCTTTGCAACATATAATCTACTACCTCAGATTTATAGGTAAGGACTGCCAAAACCATCAAGATTGGATAGAAGTTGTATGGAAAAAGGGAAAGGGAGTGTCTAGACCAGGATCATGAAGGCATACATTTTTGAAAGTAATAAGAAAATACATTCTATGAATGTGAATGGCTCACCTTGAAACACAAAAATAGTACCCCTATTTTAATAACAATTTAATAATGGTAGTAATGAGAACTGAAATGTGGTAGAAACTACATGCAGGTGAGACGAAAAAAGGAAATAGATAGTTTAGGGGTCAAGAAACAGAGTGCTTCAGAAAATGCCAGCAAAATCGTATATTTCTGACTCATCTTAAATCCAGGAGCAATGTTCCTGTTTATAATAGTTGTAAAGGAAATTGGGGGCTACTTTGTGACCAGAAAAATCCGTACCTAGATTCAGTTTGTTTTAGGAAGGCAAAGGAGACACCCCTTAAAGAATTATATAGGACAGCCATATTTGTTGGAAGCTCTCTTTCTTCAAGGAAGTAGAGAAACTGTCTTTTTGATGTACATCTTAGAAAACTACAAAGGACCAATTCAGTATACAAACCTGCAGTTTGACGGTCCAGAATAATATTTCTAAAATCTGAAGAAAGTATTTTTAAAAACTGTCTTCAGGTGTTGGTGTTGAAGAGCAGTCAATGTAGGAGGATCTTCTTTCCCCAAGTTTTTACTTAAATTTCAGTTAGTTAACATTCAGTGTAATTTAGTTTCAGGTGCAGAATTTAGTGATTCTGCACTTCCATATAACACCCAGTGCTCATCACAACAGGTGCACTCATTAATACTCATCATCTATTTCACCCATTTCCCCACACTCCCTACCCTCTGCAATCAGTTCGTTCTCTATAGTTAAGAGTCTATTTCTTGGGGGCACCTGGGTGGCTCAGATGGTTAAGCATCTGCCTTCAGCTCAGGTCAAGATCCCAGGGTCTTGGGATCGAGTCCCACATTGGGCTCCCTGCTCAGTGGGGAGCCTGCTTTGCTTCTCCCTCTGCTTCTTTGTCTCATTGTCTCTCATGAATAAATAAGTAAAATCTTAAAAAAAAAAAAAAAGAGTCTGTTTCTTGGTTTGCCTTTCTCTCTCTCTCTCTCTTCAAATGTAGGTAGGGTCTTGAGGAACTTATATTCTTGAAGGAAGGGGGAATGCATATGGGAAGAGTTAATGTTACTTCTGCTTTTTTTTCCACAGAGAATTTTTCAGTTTGCTGTGATGTAGTGCAGCAAGCAGATCCCAAACAGAAAGTAGTAGTCTTTCAGGGATGAGGAAATAGACGTTGGAGTTTGGAACTCTCAGGGAGACTAATAAGAAGTAAGAGGTTGAAACCCAGAGAGTAGAGAATCTCAGAGAATTAGGACCTTAATCTGCTTACAAATTCCCCCTAAGTAATTAAATGAATTCTACCTTTTTTTGGGCTGTGTAAAACTCAAGGAATCTTAGTAGAAGAGTACAACTAGCAAACTGAGTAGACTTTACCAGCCACTTAATATTGGTGAAAAAAATATTAGAGTTCAAGGACTGGCAAGTTATAGGGGCCTTGGTAAAATATTTGGGCCTTCTGTTGAGATCCTTAAAGGAACATACCCTATATGTAGGGCCATGCCCTTGGATAAAGGACCAAACCAAAGGTACGTGGGCAAAAGTGAAATAGTCCAGTCCTAACAAAGTGTAAACCTCTGAAAACACAGGGGATATTAGAAGAACAAATAAAAACACTCAATACTGTCATCCAGAAATAGCAACTATAATGAGTTAGTGTATTTACCATTTCTTTATGCATGGTATTTTTACTCTTCCCTGTTATAAGTTAATTCTTTAAACACTTTATCCTTTATCCCCCCCCACTTTTATAAATATTACCTTGATGATATATTTCTTTTTAGTATCTTTTTCCCTCCTTAATTTCTATGACTGTTCTTGTTTCCATTCTTCCTCTTGGGCCCCACTTTGTTATTCTTCTCAGGCTCCTCTTCCCATTCCAAGCCCTTAAATACTGTTAATTCATGAGCTTTTATCTCTACTCTAATCCTTTACATGCAAAGTGTGCCTGTCTTGTTCAGGTATAGTAAGGCAGATGGTTTGACTCCAGTGTATAGAGGTGGGGTCAGTAAAAGGAGAGGAATCCAGAGTGGCAGCAAGGTGATAAATATTGTAAAGCCTTGTAGGCCATGTCAGGGGTGTTATCTTTTATTGAATGAGCCAGGGAGCCACTAAAAACTTTCAGAAAGAGAAGGGACATGTTTTATTTAATTTTAAAAGTGTTATTCTAGGCTGCTTTGTTGAAACTAGAACTACAGTGGGGAAAGGTCAGAAGCAGGGAGACTTAGTAGAATATTACAGTAATCCATGGAAGACAAAATGGTAACTTGGATTCATGTATTCACTGGTGTGATAAGAAGTAGTAAGGTGTAGTATATAATTTGAAGTTAGAACTGACAGGATTTGCTGAGCATGTAGAGGAGATGAGGAATTTAGGATGACTGCAGGATTTTTTTGTTTAAATAACTATGAGGATGTAGTTGCCATTCACTGAAAAGTGGAAATTTGGGAAGGAAATTCCTCCTTTGGTGAGGAAATCAAAGGATTCAATTCTGTACATGTTAAATTTGAAATGACTCTTAGATACTCAAGTGGAGATGTCAAGTAAGCAGTGGACTACATAAATGTGGAGCTCTGGGGAGAGTTTGGAGCTTCAGGCATAGATTTGGAAGTCATTAGCTTTCAAATGATATTCAAATTGACAGGGGTGGATAAGAACAGAAAAGGAAATTACTATAGATGAAGAAGACATAATACCAGGAAATTACTATAGATGAAGAAGACATAATACCAGGGAACTGTAGTGTTTAAAGATAAGATGAAGAGGAGAATCAGTGAAAAGAATCTGGAATGTTAAGATAAAGTCAATATATTAATTAACTGAAAAGTTGTGGCCAGGGAGATAGGTAGGTAATGAAACAGTAGTGTCTTGGAGACCAATCAAAGAAAATATTTAGAGGATAGACTAATCGAATATATCTGATATTGTTGAAGTTAAGTAAGATTGAAGATCTTGTTAGGAGCAGTGTAGAGTGGTAAGAGTGAAAGCCTGAATAAGAGATTTGAGAGAGAATGAAAAAAGAGGAAGTAGAAAACAGTAAAGACTCAAGTTATGGCCCTTAAACCATAACTGAATGGCAGATGGCAAGACACTTGGTTTGGGGATAATTTTTCTGTGTAGTCCTTTTTTTTTTTTTTTTTTTAATTTTTATTTTATGTTTTCAGTGTTCCAAGATTCATTGTTCATGCACCACACCCAGTGCTGCATGGATTATGTGTCCTCCTCAATACCCACCACCAGGCTCACCCAATCCCCCAGTCCCCTCCCCTCCTAAACCCTCAATTTGTTTCTCAGAGTCCACAAGCTCTCATGTTTTGTCTCCCGCTCCGTTTTCTCCCAATTCACTCTTCCTTTCCTTCTCCCAGTGTCCTCCATATTTTTCCTTATGCTCCACACATAAGTGAAACCATATGATAATTGACTCTCTCTGCTTGACTTATTTCACTCCGCATAATCTCTTCCAGTCCTGTCCATGTTGATATAAAAGTTGGGTATTCATCGTTTCTGATGGAGGCATAATATTCCATTGTATATATGGACCATATCTTTATCCATTCATCTGTCAAAGGGCATCTTGGCTCTTTCCATAGTTTGGCTATTGTGGCCATTGCTGCTGTGAACCTTGGGGTACATGTAGCCCTTCTTTGTACTACATCAGTATCTTTGGG